>PVJD01007688.1:0-81036 GCA_004026545.1 Mormoops blainvillei | reverse complement strand
CAAAGTAGGTCAGGAGCTAGACAGGAGGTCTCTCCCTGGTAAACTCCAAGCTTAAAATGAATGAAGGCATTTTGTAAGTAAGATTATCCAGTTTCCCATTCTTTTCTGTGTTTATTTCCCCTGTGTAATGCCATATTTTAAATAAAGTTTTATTTAAATGCCTCCAGTCTTGTCTCAGCTATGCTGTGGGTAAAAGAAGGATTCCTTATTTTAGCCAACCAGAGAAGATATTGCAGTCCCCCTTTTATGCCTTAAGCTGGGGTGATGGTGGCAAAGGTGATGACTGGGAGATGCCCCAGCCTGGGAAAGGTGTTCCTTAGAGGTCAAGGACACGCCGGCAGATCCTGCTGCCCTGACCCACATGGGGAAGCATTTTATATTACCATTCTTCAAGGGGTTGGTGTGGGTCTGATTACTGAATCACTTCTTTGTAGCCTCAAAAACTTTTAGAAAATCAGAGTTAAACAACAAAAAAAGGCATCTGGAAATACAAATGAGACCAGGGAAAGAAAAATACCTTCTGAGGGCAAAAAGTAAACAAACTAATAAAGACAAACTTCAAGTTGTTGCAACTCTCTTTGCCCATTTACTTTTGAAAGGAGGCAATTTATAAAACTATGCGGAAATGATTGCTTTAGGTGGGAAGACAAGTGCAAATCAAAGCAAACCCAAACAAAAAGATATTTTAATATAATCACTTATTCAAAAGAAAAAACAGAACAATAAGTATAATCAGTGTTGTTAGTTTTTTTTAAAAAATAGCATTTAAAGATTATTTAACTCAACCTTGGAATAATTGCTTTCTGTAAACATAGCATGCATCTAACTTCATAATCAGATGCATGCTATGTGTGCAGAAATTTTAATCAGTCTAAACATGAACTGAACTGGATTGCAGGTCTGTCTTTCCTGCCACATTATAAAGCACATTATTAGTACATTCCTGGATAGCTTTCCTTTTATTTTCTCTGACTTGTTTTATATTCACTTTATCTTGGGTTAAGTCATTTTATCTGTGTAAGTCAGCTAAACTATGTTCTGGAAGAAGATGGAGTATAAACCAAGAAAAATTACTTTTTCTGTCATTACTTTTTCTTTCTGCAATTACTTTTTCTCTTAAGAATGATTACTCTCACCTTAGGTTGCTTGCAAAGGTAGCGACAGATTTCTCCAATATACTGAAACACAGTCACCTTATACTTTTTGCAGTCATTCCAAAATTGGCTTGCTGAGAATTTCTTCTTTAACACACAAGTAGCTCCTATGAGAAAAGGCAAAAAGAGGCTCTAGGTAAAAATATTCAAGGGCAGAATTCAGATAAAACACATATGATGTTGCTCTGTCACTTTATCACTTTCAAGGCTTTTATAAGCCATCAGTGGCCATTTATCTCAAGCTCATTTGAAAACATTAATGTTACAGTTCATGTCTTGAGGTTGAGAGTAAGGCAGTTAGTTCGTTGATGACTGAAGAACCTAACTTTAACAATAATGTAAGTCATATGAATACGTCTGAAAGAAAAAACCCTAATGACCTTTATCTTTACTTATTGTGGAAATTAATCACATACTAAATATGCTACTCTATAAAATTACTTTATAGTATTTTAGACATATGAGGAGGGACCCCAAAAAACCAGAATTATCTTCTGGAGGACAGGCTCCTTGTAGTACAGGCTTCCCACACTAGGAGAGTGGTTTAGGAGCCCATCTGTATCAGTGTACCAGTTGGTGGTGTTGTGAGAGGCTGCATTCAGTTTCAGTGAATTTTTTTTTTTGGAAGACTCAACACATTTTTCCCATTTCAGGATGGGTGATTTATGAGCGCACTTGCCCACACTATGCTGCGTGTTCGGCAGTTTTCGATAAAAAATGGCATGACCCCTGTTCCCCACCCTCCCTATTCACCCAATCTCACCCCCAGTGATGTTCTTTTTTGTCCCTAGTAAAAAAATTCCTCAAAGGGAAACGTTCTGCTGATGTGGAAAAGGTGAAACAAAAAACAGAAGCACTGAAAGGCATTAAAATCGATGAGTTCAAAAACTGTTCTGAACAGTGGAAAAATGGCTCAACAGGTGTATTACATCAAATAGGGAGTGCTTTGAAGGTGAGTGAAGTTTAAACATATAAGAATAAATGCACAAATTTTTATAAATAAATTCAGTTTTTTTGGGTTCCCTTCTCACACAAAATGTAGTAAATGATCTCTATTTACATTTTATTTCAGGATCAGCTCATAATGGACCCATAATCTCAGCATGTTTATGGATGGAATTTACTGTGTTACAAGCACTACCAACTGGCTTATTGGGAACTTCAGGTATATTGTTTGTGAAGACAGCCTCAGCAATTCTTATTATGCACTTACCTTTGCAATGTGAATTTGCCACTCCTCCCTTCAAGATATGAGGTTTATTTCCCAACTCTTCAAATACTGAAACTAGATTGGCTTGTGACTTGCTTTGATCAACAAAATGCAGATGAAATGATTTATGTGACTTCCACAGATAAGCCTTATGAGCTACGGGGTTTCCACATTATCTCTCTTGGAAGGCTCCTAATACCATTTAAGAAGGTGGGGGTAGACTATCAAAGGGGGAATGACCATTTGGAGAAGAAAGCATTAACAGCCAGCACCATCTGCATGGTCAGATTACCAGGGCTATACTCTTTCAACTTCAGGAATACACTGAGTGCACACATGTGGCACCACTGTCAAGCAACCATGGGAAAATTCCAAAAGAGTCAAAACAAAACCAGTATAAGACAAAGTCAAATTTTCAAGCCATAGAGTTCAGGCAGTGGCATCCGTTCAGCCACTGCCCTAACTGCTGAAAAAGCTCTGATTCAGATTACTGGACCCAGAATAGGGAGCCATACTCCGTGGATAATTGATAGCCCCAAACAGGTTGCACAGGGCCAGTAACATACAGCATCTGACAAAGGTCTGCACCAGAATCTTTGCAGATCAACCTAATACATAGAAACAAATAAACAGCCAAAATGGGAAGACAAAGAAACAGATCCCAAATGAAAGAACAAGATAATTCTCCAGAAGAATTATATGAAGTGGAGGCAAGCAATTTATCATACAGAGGGTTTATGGTAGTGATTATACTCAACAGCATCAAAAAGACATAGAAACCATAAAAAAGGACCCGTCAGAAATAAAGAATGCAACATCTGAAATAAATAATACATTGGAAGGAAAAAATAGTAGCTTAGATGAAGCAGAGGATTGAATCAGTGTTTTGGAAGATGAGGTAGAAAAAAAACACCCAAGTAGAGCAGCAAAAAGAAAAAAGAATGAAAGGCTTCCAGTCAAGATGGAGGTGCAGGTAAACATACTTAGCCTTTGAGAATAACTATTGAAAAAATTACAACTAGATTACAAAACAAATATTACCCAGATTTGTCAGAAAATCAAGCTGTATGGAAGTCTGAGAACCAAGTATTTAAACAAGTCACATCCATCCAGATGGGTACGAGAGGCAGAGACGCAGAGAGGCAGTGGAATGGGTGGTCCCACAATCATATGTGGTGGATAAAAATTGGGAGGGATACCTTGGAAGGAGTGATCCCAGCCCTAGAACAGACCTCCCACCCCCCAGGTTTCCAGTGCCAGGAAGGTAAGTCCCCAGAACTTCTGGCTGTAAAAACCATTGGGGATTGGTGTGGTGGAAGAAGCTGCAGATTTCTCAGGAGAGTCCTCCTAAAGGACCCACAAAGGTCTCAGGACTTACACAGACCCACCCCCTCTGGGATTCAGTACAAGGGCAACATTTGGAATGGTACAAGTGGCAGATGGGGGGAAGGGGAGAAAGTGAAGTGACAGGCAACAGGGCAAGTGCCAGAGACAGTTTCCTCCTAGGTAAATTCCAGAGGCCAGGCATTGTCATCTTCCCATCTTACCCACACAGAGCCACCAAATTGGTGAAATGGGTTGCCCCACCCTGGCGATAACCTAAGGTTCCCCATCACAGAATTTATAGGTGCCTTTTCTACAATAGGACATGCTACTAAGATAGGGAGTCAAAGAAGTTCTACCTAATACAGAGAAACAAACACAGGGAGTCTGCAAAAACCAGGAGACAAAGAAACGTGGCCCAAATGAAAGAACAGAACAAAACTCCAGGAAAAGAACTAACTGAAATGGAGATACACAATCTACCAGATGCAGAGTTCAAAACACTGGTGGTCAAGGTGCTCAAAGAAATCACCTGGATACTGCAATAGCAAAGAAAGACCCAGGCAGAAATGAAGGTTGTATTAAGTGAAATTAAAAAAAAATCTACAGGGAACCAACAACGGGAGGGATGACGTTGAGAATCAAATCAACGATATGGAACATAAGGAAGAAAAAAGCATGGGATCAGAACAGCAAGAAGAAAACATATTTCGAAAAATGAAGACAGAATAAGGAGCTTCTGGGACATCTTTAAATGTACCAACAACCAAATCATAGGAAAGCCAGAAGAAGAAACGAAAGAGCAAGAAATTGAAAACTTATTTGGAAAAAGTAATGAAAGAAAACTTCCCTAAATTGGTGAAGGAAATAGACATATAACTGTAGGAAGCACAGAGAGTCACAAATAAGTTGGACCCAAAGAGGACCACACCAAGATACATTACAATTAAAATGTCGAAGGTTAAAGATGAAGAGAGAATCTTAAAAGCAGCAAGAGAATGGCAGACAATTACCTACAAAGGAGTTCCCATAAGACTGTCAGCTGATTTCTCAAAAGATACTTTGCAGGCTAGAAGGGATTCGCAAGAAGTATTCAAAGTGATGGAAAGCAAGGACCTGCAACCTACATTACTCTATCCAGCAAAGCTATCGTTTAGAATTGAAGGGCAGATAAAGTGCTTCCCAAACAAGGTAAAACTAAAGTACTTCATCATCACCAAGTCACTATTATATGAAATATTAAAGGGAACTTTGTAAGAAAAAGAAGATCAAAACTATGAACAATAAAATAACAACAAATTAACAACTATAAACAACTGAATCTAAAAACAACTAAGCAAACAGAACAGGAACAGAATCATAGATATGGAGATCATTTGGAGGGTTATCACCTGGGAGGAGGAAGGGGGAGAATGGGGGAAAAGATGCAGGGATTAAGAAGTACAAATTGGTAGGTACAAAATAGACAAGGAGACGTTAAGAGCAGTATAGGAAATGGAGTAGCCAAAGAAATTATCTGCATGACCCATGGACATGAACTAAGGGGAGGGGATGATGGAGGGAAGAGAGGTACTGGGCAAAGGGGTCAAAGGGAGAAAAAATTGGGACAATTGGAATAGCATAATCCATAAAAACATTTTTAAAAAGGTAAGAATTTTAGTTCCTGCAAGAAAATCTAAGAAAAAGCAATGAAAAAAATTTTTTAAATGTGGAGGGCTTAAGATACATTTCAGACAGCATGAAGTGTAACAACATCTGTATCATGGGAATATCAGAAAGCGAAAAGAGTGAGGAAGGGATTGAGAATCTATTTGAAGAAATAATGACTTAAAACTTCCCTAATCTGGTAACGGAAAGACACACAAGTCCAGGAAGCTCAGAGAGTCCCAAACAAGTTGGACTCAAAGAGGCTTACACAGAGATACATCATAATTAAAATGACAAGGCTTAAAGACAAGGAGAGACTCCTAAAAGCTGCAAGAGAGAAGCAGGTTGTTACATACAAGGGAGCAATAATTAGACTGACATCTGGTTTCTCAACAGAAACATTTCAGGCTAGAAGGGAGTGGCATGAAATATTCAAGGTGACAAAAGGCAAGGGCCTACAAGCATGCATCTTTACTCAGCAGGGCTATCATTTAAAATTGAAGGAGAAAAAGGAGCTTCCCAGATTACAGGAGCTTGCTAACACAGAACCAGTACAAACAAATGTTAAAGGACTTGCTTTAAGAAGAAGGAGGAGGAGAAGGAGAGGGAGAGGGAGGGAGAAGGGGAGGGGGAGGAGGAGAAGAGGAAGAAGCAGCAGAAAAGGAGAAAGAAAAAAACAGAAAGATAGTCTAACAATTAAGAGCACTAAATATGTATCTATCAATAATTACGTTAAATGTAAATGGCTTAAATGCTGCAACCAAAAGACAACAGGTAGCTGAATGGATAACAAAATAACACCCATATATATGTTGCCTCCCAGACCCTGCCTTAGGTGGAAAGATAAACACAGACTAAAAGTAAAGGGATGTAAAAAGATATTTTATGCAAATGGAAAGGAAAAAAATGGCTGGGGGAGCAATACTTATATCCGACAAAATAGACTTTAAAACCAAGACTATAGTAAGAGACAAAGAAGGACACTATATAATGATAAAGGGAACAATCCAACCAGAGGATAAAACCCTAGTAAACATTTACGCATCCAACAGAGGAATACCTAAATATGTAAAGCAAATCTTTCTGCTTTATGCATCATCTTTATGATGAACATAAAGGGAGAGACTGACAGAAATGCAGCCACAGTGGGGGATTTTAACACCCCACTGACGTAAACGGATATATTTTCCAGAACAAAATCAACATGGAGACAGCAGCCTTAAACAACACGCTAGATCAAATGGATTTAATTGTTATCTTCAGAGCATTTCACCCCAAAACAGCAGAATATACATAATTTTCAAGTGCACATGGAACGTTTTCTAGGATAGGTCACATGTAAGGACACAAAAGAAGTCTTAATAAATTTTAGAAGACTGAAATTCTATCAAGCACCTTCTCTGACCACAATGCTATAAAACTAGAAATCGATCACAAAAAGAACAGTGAAAAACACACAAAGACAAGGAAGCTAACTAACATATTTTTAAACAATGAGTGGGTCAACAACAAGATCAAGGAAGAAAACAAAAGATACCTTGAAACCAATGAAAATGAGAACACAACAATCCAAAATCTGTGGGACACAGGGAATGCAATACTAAAAGGGAAATTTGTAGCATTATGGGCTTATCTCAAAAAACAAGAAAAAGCTCAAATAAACAATTTAACTTTGCACTTAAAGGAATTTGAAAAAGAACAACAAAGCCCAAAGTGAGTAGAAGGAAGGAATAAAGATCAGAGCTAATATAAATGAAATAGAGTCCAAAAAAACAATACAAAAGATCAATGCATGCAAAAGCTGATTCTTTGAAAAGATAAATAAGATGGATAAACCTTTAACCAGGCTCATTATGAAAAAAAGAGAAAGGACCCAAATAAATAAAATCAGAAATGAAAGAGGGGAATAACAACTGACACCAAAGAAATACAAAGGGTTGTATGAAAATATTATGAACAACTATATGCCAACAAACTGCACAACCTGGATGAAGTGCGTAAATTCCTAGAAACATACAATCTTCCAAAACTAAGTAAGGAAGAATCAGAGAACCTGAATAGACAGGTTACACCTAGTGAAACTGAAGCAGTAATCAAAAACTCCCAAGATACAAAAGCTTTGGACCAGATGGTTTCACAGGTGAATTTTAGCACACATTCTGAGAAGAACACCTCTTCTCAAACTATGTTAAAAAATTCAAGAAGAGGTAAGGCTCCCAAGCTCATTTTATGAGGCTGGCATTATCCTAATTCCAATACCAGATGACACTACAAACAAAGAAAATTATAGGTCAACATCCCTGATGCATATAGTTGCTAAAATCCTCAACAAAATATTAGCAAACCAAATACAGCAATGCATCAAAAAGATCATACGCCATGAACAATTGGGATTTATACTGGGGATGCAAGGTTGGTACAACATTCACAAATCAATAAATGTGATTCACCACATAAACAAAATGAAGGATAAAGACCACATGATCACATCAATAGATGCAGAAAAGGCATTTGATAAAATCCAGCACCCGTTTATAATAAACACTCTAAGCAGAGTGGGAATAGAGGGAACATGCCTAAACATAACACAGGGCACATACGACAAACCCACTGCCAACATCATACTCAATGGGTAAAAACTACAAGCATTTCTCTTAAGATCAGGAACAAGCAGGGATGTCCACCTTCAACCCTTTTATTCAACATACTACTGGCAGTCCTAGTCACAGACAAAAGGAAGAAATTAAAGGCAGACAAATTGAAAAGGAGGAAGTAAAACCATCTTATTTGCAGTTGACATGATACTGGTCATAGAGAATCTGAAAGATTCCACCCAGAAACTACTAAAACTGATAAATGAATTCAGCAAAGTAGCAGGATACAAGCTTAAGATCCAGGAATGAGTTGCGTTTTTATATTCTAATAATGAACTAACAGAAAGGGAAATTAAGAAAACAATCCCATTTACAATGGCTTCGAAAAGAATTCAATACCTAGAAATAAACCTAACCAAGGATGTAAAAGATTTGTACTTGAAAAAATGTAAGACAGTGAAGGAAGGAACAGAAGAAGGTACAAATAAGTGGAAGCACATGCTGTGTTCATGGGTAGGAAGAATTAACATCATTAAAACAGCCATGCTACCCAAAGCAATCTATAGATTCAGTGCGATTTCTATCAAGATTCTAATGACATATTTCACAGAACTGAAACAAATATTTCAAAAATTTATATGGAATCACAGAAGGCCCCACATAGCAACAGCCATCCTGAGAAAGAAGAACAAAGTTGGGGGAATCATGCTACTTTATATCAAACTATACTAAAAGGCCATAATAGTCAAAAGAGCATGGTACTGGCATAAAAACAGACACATAGATCAATGGAACAGAATACAGAGCCCAGAAATAAACCCACACCTAATCTAATGAACAAACTGAACTAACAAGAAAAACAGAGATAGACTCATAGATGAAAAGAGGGATGATGGTTAAGGTGGGGGTGAGGTTAGGGGGTGAAGGGATTGAGCAAAAAGGGAAAAGGACTTATAGACATGGACAACAGTGTGATGAGTGCAGGAGGAAGGGAGTTATAAGGAGACTAAATGGTAATGGAAAAATAAAATATAATATAAAATAAACTTATAAAAATTAGAAAAAAAGTAATACATTGAGTATGTTGTGAAATTGTGTACTTTTAATAAACTGTATAATTTATTAAATGGTATAATTATATAGTATGGATACAATCATTCTGAATTCTACTGGTAGGGTTTAAAACTTTAAAACCACAAGTACTAATTATTAGGCATTTTGAAAACTTATCTTACAGACAATAAAACTTACCTAACTCAATACATCCACCAATTCCCAGGAGAGATCCTGAACTATGATACAGAGGAAGGGCTATATAAACGATATCATCAGCAGTACAACCAAAAGCCCACAATCCAGCAGAACCCTTTAAAGCCTGCAGCTGCGTAATCACGGCTGCTTTTGGTAGACCTGGAAGTAAAAACAAAAACAAAAACAAAAACAAAACACATGTAAACGGTAATAGAAATCAAATCTACCATTTCTTAGACATTCTTCTTCTTTTTCTTTTTCTTTTGTTTTAGGTGTCAAGAGGTCTTTATTGAAATAATAGCACAGTTACACTTCTACTACCCTTTCCACTTGCACACAATAGATTAAAAATGCTTGCTACATACAGTGCACAGGCAGTTCAGTAATTAGAACCAACTCAACTGCATTTGAAGTAAAATAGCCTATTTAATAATTTAAAGAAAAATTACTGCATAATATGAAAATAAAGATATATAAGTGTTAGGATTACCAGACATTCTTGAGGCTATGTAACCAAGGCCAATGGGCAAAAACAGAACTAGAACTTGGCAGATTGAATACACACATAGATGCTCAAAACAAAAAGAATGGAATTAAAGATGACAGCAACAAAATTTAGAAAAGCAGATGGACAACTGACACCACCCATTCAAGAAGCTGAAAACTAAGGTGAAGCCTTGAAGAAAGCTGATTTCCCCCACAGAACCCCATAAAAGCTCAGAAAGTTGACTACGAGGTACCTTATAGAATAAAGATAATTATGGAACTATAAACGGGAGTTTTACAGAAGTTCTCTTTAAGAAGCAATTACATCAAAACATAGAAAAGGGAATCTATATAAGTCTCACCCCTTGTTCATCAAGTTATTATATAATCTCCTTAGTCGAAAAGACATAACTGGTATGAAAACTGACCTTAATTGTTTTCTTCCTCAGAGACACTCTGAATTTGTTCCTGGGTCCTGGAATATAATCTTTTTGGGACCTTGGGCAAATAGGACTTGGCAGTAGTGAAGGTTGCTAGGAAATATTCAATATCATCCAAAGGGCTGCCTTATAACTGGGAAAGGGAGCAGACTCTCACAGTAACTTTCCAAAGCCTCACTTCGCTACATCACTTCCTAACTTGCACCAACACCTTCTTCATTATCAATGTAACTTTTTTGTTTGTGAAAATTAAGTGATTTTTATATTAGGTGGCATAGTATTATAAATTCTCATATTTTTACCATTACAATCACTTAATTCAGCTCTGGGTTTTGAGTTGCAAAACATCAGTTTATATAAGAGAGAGAGAGAAATGCCTTTTATTAAAAAAATCTGAATTAAATCCCTACTGATGCTTAAATGTGATTTATTACTCTTTGATAGCTTGACATCCATAAAATATGACGTTGTCTGTGTGTCTGATTCTGTATGTTGTTCTGCGTTGTTCTCAACAAGATCTCATAGTGCTCAGGACTTTAAGCTATGAGAAGATATTTGTATTTCTTTCCGGTATAATAAGATCACTCACAAACTAATTTTACAAGAATGTCGATATATACTTTTTTAAAAAGATTTTATTTATTTTTAGAGAGCAGGGAGGGAGAGATACATCAATGTGTGGTTGCCTCTCGCACACCCCCTGCTGGGGACCTGGCCAGCAACCCAGGCATGTGGCCTGACTGGGAATCGAACCAGCGACCCTTTTGTTTGCAGGCTGGCACTCAATCCACTGAGCCATACCAGCCAGGGATCAATATATACTTTTGATATTTGTTTTAAAATGCAAGAAAATAAAAAATAAATGAAACAAAATTACATCCCCAGGTTGCTTTTTCTACACTGGTAGATCTGAGATTTATTCTCTGTAAAAGATGATTCGGGAAACACCAGGAAGAGGAGACACTGGACAAACAGAGAATTAGAGAAAGCCTGCATACTCCGCCAGCTCCCTTTTAACCCTTGACTAGATTTACCCTTCCAAATTCTTATCTGAGGACTCTGAGTAGCTCAGTAGAGTAAAAACTGAAAAGACACTGACAGTCATGAATCCCCCAACAAAGTGTCCTGGACAGTAAAACCAGTCAGTCCCCAAGTCCCACTTAGGCACACAGAGCTCATCTAGTCAGGATGTGGTGAGGCTTTTGTGTGTGTTCTGGTGTTTGTACTTTAAATAATAACTGTCAGCCAAGAATCAACAGACATTTGAGGAAATCCTCTAGGGTGAAGGTTAGAGACCAATACAAACCCCAAACAAAAGGATGTTGAAGAAAATAAAGACAAGACAGAGAGAAGAAATTTTCAAAAAATTATTATAATTAATATTCCAAGAGATATGAGACTATAGAGTAGCAATAATACAAAAATAACAAAAAGAGGAATATTCATGGAATACAAGAGTTAGCAGATAAATCTCTCAAAAAGTAAATTGAAAGAGAAGAAAAATGGGATATAAAAAAAAATACAAAATTAATAACTCAGTCCAAGAGGGTCAATCTTCAAAAAGTTAGAGCTCCAAAGATAAAAGAATAAACAAACAAGTGAATGGGGAGAAAGAACAGAAATAAAAAAGAGAAGGGAATGTACAATAGCATTTAAAAAACTGCCCCGGCTGGTGTGGCTCAGTGGATTGAGCGTTGGCCTGGGAACCAAAGGGTCGCCGACTGAATTCCCTGTCGGGGCACAGGCCTGGGCTGCGGGCTGGGTCCCTGGTGGGGGCGCAGCAGAGGCAGCCACACACTGATGCTTCTCTCCCTCTCTTTCTCCCTCCCTTCACCTCTCTCTAAAAATAAGTAAATAAAATCTTAGAAAAAAACTTAAATTTTTTTTTCCCTAAGTAACTGGAATTGCAAGATTTGAGTTTCTAAACTAAAAAAGCCTACAAATTTCCCAGCAAATGAATGATTAAGACCAGTCCTAGTATAAGTCGTCATGATGTTATAGGCTAATAAAAACTCATAAAAGATTCTAAAAATCACCCAAAAGAAAAAAAACCCAGAATACTGGTGTGCATATAAGGGATAAGAAATTAGAAAGAAAAAGTCTACTCAGTATGTACATTGAAAGTCAGAAGGTAACAGCATGTCTTCAAACTTCTGCACAAAAATCTTTTCTAACCTAGAATTTTATACAAATAAGTGTAAGGGTAGGAAAAAAAGACGTTTTCAGATATGTGAGGACTTGAACTTACCTTCTATACACTCTACCAGAGGGCCACTGAAAGCAAGACGATCATAAAATAAAAAGTAAATCAGGAAACAAACTTAGGGTCTAGGGGATCAGATAAGAGTTGAAGGGGATTCCCAGGAAGCTGGTGAAGAATGAACCCAGGACTATATGGCAGTAACTGGTCAAGACTGAAATAGAGGGAGGAAGGCTCTGGGAAAGAGGTGGCTGAAAACATTGGCTTGATAAAATACAGGCTGCCTTTTTAATATCAAACCTTTCTGACAAAGGGGTGAGTAGGAACCAGTTTTAGGTGTATAGGAAACTAAGCAAGCAAGCAAACAAAAACAGCGGTTAATTCCAGGTTGGAGGAAGTTTTATGTGAAAGAAAATAAACATACTTTTATTACACTAGAGAGCTCAGCTAGAAATAGTGTTTATTAAGTTATAATACTGATACCAATTCAAGTCCAAGTTTATGATGAAACAATATTATTAGTGTGATGCTTGGGTGAGAGAGTGCCTGAACCAGAGGGAGAAATGAGTGGAGGAGAAGAGTAGTGAGAAAAGAAGACAAAATCCTCATCTTCCTACGTGGAAAATCAGTAGATACTTTTTCGTATGCATCTATTAAAAGTCTAGTAAGATACTGATTCTATTTGGGTATGTGGAGGTGATTGTAAAAAGGAAGATCCAGAAGCACCAAGTGTAGTTGGTTTGGGGTAGGAGACATAAGGGGATAAGCAGGGTGCTTTTCTCTAAAGCTTCTAAAATTATTAGAATTTTTCAACTCTGTGCTATATAACTTCCATACAAATAAATATCAAATGAAAAAAATTGTAATGCTTCTGCTTTCAGCCTGTTGTGCAAATGTATAAATCGCTTTGGTTTTACTCTTGAAGAACAAAAGCTGGTCATGGAGTGCCCCAGCCTGCTCTCCTTGGGTTGGGGAGGAGGTTGCAAGAGGAGGAAGTGGTGAAGGTTGTTTTGAAGACCGGAGTCACTTTCTATTTTTCACAATAGTCATAAAGATAAACTGTGTAAGTACCTTCTGTTGGAATTTTTCAAAGTTTATCATTTCTAGAAATACGTTGTCTCTTTTAAAGTCTAAAATCAGACTCATTGCTGACTTGATACATATTATAGTAGCATTTTCCAGTTTGTTTATCAAAGCTGTTGTAAGCATAGTCAAAAATATAGTTTGCTCTAGTCTAAAAGGATCGTAGTTCAGCTCCACATAGAAGACAAAAGAAAATAAAGGGAAAGAAAAGGAAGGAAGAAAGGGAGGGTTGGGGGGAGGGAGGGAAGAAAAAAAAAGTAAGAAAACTTTACATACGGAATATTAGTTTTGCTTACAATACTACCTGTGCATGAGAAATCAGTGAAAAATTATTTTTAATATGTCTAATTCAAACCTCCAGTCATTTCCAAACCTTAGCCTACATTTGGTTTTTCTTAAGAATCAATTAAATTGAACATTTCTTTTGAATTCTTGGGCAGTTTCATTATTTTTGTATGTATGTGTGTATTGTTATTGTTTACCTAAAAAAGGGAAGGTTTTGTTCCTTAATTCTATTTTGTATTTTCTCCTAAATCTGCAAGGCCTTCAAGACTTCCTGTGCGTCTCGTGTTCCAATCACCCTGAGGGAAATGAGGAGGGTCAGCTATGGGAGCTTAAAATGTGGCTACAGTTGGATTGTTTAGGATTTAATGCTTTCCATAATAATATAAAAAAAACTGTTTCAAAGTAGACTAATGGGTTTTTTAATCCAGTAGGATATTAAAAACTATTTAAACTAATCACTTCATTTTCTATTATATTAGGACTCTAAGGAACAGAGAAGGGAACACAGACCTTGCCAAAGGAGGTGGGCAGTCTTCAGTGGCCCTTCACTCTTGATGCCATCATACTTGAAGACAACATCCAAGTGAGTGGACATGGTGGCTTGCCTAGTTACTGCTAGACCACATTAAATTTCATTTCTGCCACTACGCTGGGCAGAAATTTGTCCAACACTGTTGCTTTCTTTTTAGGTCTTAAGAAAAAAGGAACCATACCTGTTGTTCCAGAGGTAAAAATATAAAGATGAGGAGACTTGAGGTTTGAGGCAACATGGAGGCTGCGTGGCACTGGCTTGTCAGATGCTGTAATCAGTTTTTCTGTGAGTGAAATTATGCCTTGTGGAACAGAATCTTTTACCCCCCAAACACTGATATCTTCTGGGAGGCTGGGAAGGATTTCTTCTATGGCTTCAAGCAAATCTAAAAACCAAAGGATTAGGAATAGGTAAACAAAACATAAATCTCAAACCATTTACCTTGTCTTTCTCTGGTGTGTTGGAATAGAGATAAAATTTAAATACAAGGTTGATTTCATTTTCATGTTCGGTAAGTAATATCAAAGCCATGTTATGATTTTGTTTCAACAGGACCAACAGAAAGGGAAATCTTAGCCATCACCTAATTTAATCAATGCAAATAGACCAATTCAAATTCAAAATAATGGTTTTGGAGAAACCATTATCCAGGCTATTTTTTCCCTGAACTTTTACATAAAACTAATTTTTATACTCTGCTTTAAATCTAAGTTCAGGATACCGCATTAAATATTGTCCTTGAAATACTATACAACGCAGAAGCTCATTATGCCAAAAAGCATCTGTCACTGTTTAGTTCTACAATAATGTAAGGTGTTTGAGAGAACCCCTGACCACTCTGGAATCACAAGATCATTATGACTTAGAGACCATTTCAGAGCCAAAAGTTAAATGAGGAGATTTAAAGAAGCCACTGGCCTTTTAGAGTTACACAAGACATGCCAAATTACCAGCGACCACCAGAAGCTAGGTAGAGGCAAAGAAAGATTCTTTCTTAGAGCCTTGAGGGGAGTATTGCCCTGCAGACACTTTCATTTTGGACTCCTAACCCCAGACCCGTGAGGGAGTAAATTTCTGTTGTTTTAAGCTACCTAACTATGCTCTTTATTATAGCAGACCCAGGAAAATAATACACCAAGGTCACACGTTGGTGGACCGTAAAATTGATGTTATTCTAACCCAAGTCTAACTCTAAAATTTATATATTACCTCATAAAAGAAACCAATGATAAAAAATGTTATTAAATATAAAATATACCCTGGTCAGAATGCTCAAGTACATATAAATATGAACCGTTCCATCTAAGCAATTATATTTATTCTAATTTTTTAACAAAACTTAAAAAAAAAATCCCACAAGATATATTCTGCTTTGAAGCTGAATCCAGGGTGCTGCACTGAAACATGAATCTGAATCATGAATCATTATCCAGTTATCTTAAAAAGTCATCTGGAGACTTCCAGTCAGGATGGTAGCACAGATAAACATGACTTGCCTCCTCACACAACCACATCAAAATTACAACAAAAATATAGAACCATCATCACTCAGAATCATCAGAAATTGAGTTGAATGGAAGTCTGACAACTACGGAATTAAAGAAACCACATCCATACAGACTGATAGGAGGGATGGAGACACAGAATGGACTGGTCCCACATCCACGTGTGGTGGATAACAATTCAGGAGGGTTATCTCAGGAGTGAGAAGTCCCAGCCTCACACCAGGTCCCCAGCCCAGGGTTCCAGTGCCAGAAAGATAAGTCCTCATAACTATTGGCTACAAAAACCAATGGGGATTGAGTTGGTGGAAGAAACTTCTAGAGTCCCACGCAGCTCCTATTAAAGTACCCACACACAGACTAGAACAGACTGATTCCCTCTAAGCTCCAGCACCAGGGGCACGAGGGGCACCAGGGGCACCAGGGTAGCAGCTTGGAAAGCACCAGTGGCATAAAGGGAGGGACTAAATGTCTGGTAGTGGCCATTGCCTGTTTTCTGAACCCTTCCACCACAGAGCCACAGAGCCGGCAGGCTGGAGCCGTATCTGAGACTCCATCAACCTGGCTAACACTGTTTGCCCTGCCTGGGGATCCCCAGAGACTCCATTCCACCCAACTTACAGGTCCATCCAAGCTGCTTTTTCATATGAATAGCTGATCTTGGCTCATGCCTCACAACTTCCTAAATCCTTTCAAATAAGCAACAGCTGGCCTCAGTGAGCCCCAGCCCCTGTACCTCTTGCTAAGTGGCCCCAGGCCCAGCACTAGGGACAACCAGCCTAGATTCACAGTTTGGCTCCACCTAGGAATCTCCAAGCCCAGCACAAGTAGCAGCCAATTCTTACTGCTTTATAGTTCAGGCAGGTTGGCCCTGGGAAAAACACAGATGGGGGATGACCTTGGTCTATACCCCCCGGGAAACCCCAGAGACTGTGTACCCAGTGGAAAGCTATAGACCACGTTGGAGCACGCCCACCCTGCCGTTGCACAGCTGTGCCTCTACAGAGGGCAGAGGTTGGTGTCAATGGACACAACCAGTCCTTGCAGCTGACTGGTCTGGGTAAATCACTCCCATTGACCTGCCAGCAGCAATCGACGCTCAACTACAAGAGGACAGTGTAATCATTCCACAAGGAGGGCATACCTCGAGTACTCAGCTTGGGTAATAGGGGAGGCTGTGCCACTGGATCCTATAGGACACCTACTTCATTAGGCCATGCTACCAAGATAGGGAGTCAAAGCAGCTCTACCTAATACATAGAAACAAACACAGGGAGGCTGCCAAAATGAGGAGACAAAGAAGCATGGCCCAAATGAAAGAACAGATCAAAACTCCAGAAAAAGAACTGAACAAAATGGAGAAAATCAATCTATCAGATGCAGAGTTCAAAACACTGGTTATAAGAATGCTCAAGGAACTTAGTGAGGATCTCAGCAGCATAAAAAGATCTAGTCAGAAACAAAGGATATGTTAATTGAAATAAAGAACAATTTACAGTAGAATGGATAAAGCTGAGAATCAAATCAATGATTTGGAACATATGGAAGCAAAAACAACCAATTAGAACAAGAAGAGAAAAAGAATCCAAAACAGTAGGATAGCAAAAGCAGCCTCTGGGACAACTTCAAGAGGTCCAACATTAGCATCATAGGGGTGCCAGACGGAGAAGAGAGAGAGCAAGAAATTGGAAATCTATTTGAAAAAATAATGAAAGAAAACTTCCCTACTTCAGTGAAGGAAACAGATATGCAAGTCCAGGAAGCACAGAGTCCCAAACAAGGTGGATGCAAAGAGGCCCACTCCAAGACAGATCATAATTAAAATGCCAAAGGTTAAAGATGAAGAGAGAATCTTAAAAGCAGCAAGAGAAAAGCAGTTAGTTCCCTACAGGAGTGTTCCCTTCAGACTGTCAGCTGGTATCTCTAAAGAAACTGCCCGCTAGAAGGGATTGGCAAGAAATAATCAAAGTCATGGAAAGTGGGGACCTACAGCCAAGGTTGCTCTATCCAGCAAAGATACCATATAGAATCAAGGGCAGATAAAGAGCTCCTCAAACAAGAAAAAACTAAAGGAGTTTATCATCACCAAACCATTATTATATGAAATGTTAAAGAGACTTATTTAGAAAAAGATTGAAATTGTGAATAATAAAATGGCAATTAATACAAATCAATCAACAATTGAATATAAAAAACAAACTAAGCAAACAAGAAGAACAGAGACAGAATCATGGAAACAGAGAGCATTTTGATGGTTGCCAGATGGGAGGGTGGTGTGGGGGAATGGGTAAAGAGGTGAGGGGATTAAAAAGTACAAACAAGCAATTACAGAAGAGCCATCAGGATGTAAAGTACAGTATAGGAAATGGAGTAGCCAAAGAACCTGTGCATGATCCATGGACATGAACAATGGTGGGGGGACTGCCTGAGGGAGTGTGGGGGCTGTGTGGAGAGGGGAAATGGGGGGAAAATCAGGACAACTATAATAGCATAATCAATAAAATATAATTAAAAAATAAAAATTAAAAAAAAAACCCATCTGTCAGTCATTGTTTAGTTCTACTGTAATATAAGACACTGGAGAAAAACTCATGATTTCCTTCCTCAAAATCTATAATCCAGGCTGATCACAAAGAGCCAGCAAAAGAAATAGGTCAAATGGGACAAGGCAGTACACAGATAATACCTGCAAGAAAACAAAGGAAACAGAGAAAATGATAAAGAGTTTTTAATGTCATAGGTGGTAGGCAGATATCTATAACAAATCCAAATAAATCAAACTGCCCGAGCCCAGAGGAAATATCTACCATAGTTCTATTAAGTACACACAGCAAGATGCTGTGTTGTTTTGGTAAGAGAGGGAAGTAAAAACAATTCTGAGAAATGTTAGGGGAAGAAGAAGTCATAAACAATTGAAAAGGCAAGACAAGCAAATAATCTAGACTTCCTATTTTCTTTTAACTTTTAGTAGTAAAAGTGATTTTCTTTAATCACTCTTTGTGGCATGTTGCATACGTAAGTCCAAGTCTCTGTCTGAACTGACTCATTTCATCATCTTAATTTCAAATATCTCATCCAGAATTGTAAATTAGCAGCAAACACTTTTATATGTTCTAATGATACATTAAGAACTATAAAGTACAGTATAGGAAATGGAGTAGCTGAAGAACCTATGCAAGACCCATGAACATGAACAATGGTGGGGGGACTGCCTGAGGGAGTGCGGGGGCTGTGTGGAGGGGGACAAAGGGGGGGAAATCAGGACAACTGTAATAGCATAATCAATAAAATATAATTAAAAAATAAAAATTAAAAAAAACCCATCTGTCAGCCATTGTGTGTCTAAATAGGCAAAACAAGCATAAATCAAGTTAAAATATGATTCATTTAATTGTGGCCCAAAATCTTTGTTGCTATTATAGTAGAGGGCAATAGAAACAGTGAGTATTTACAAAGTGATGACTTTTACAGGAAAAAAGGAAGTGAGCAGCTTCCTAAGAATCAGAGGAGACACAATTTAATTCCCTTCATACATTAAAAGTTGACTTAGCTGAGCCTTCTAGAATTTTAAAGTGGGATTTTATCTAACAAAACATTTCTGTAATAGCAGAAGGAAATGTGGGTGAGAATAGTGAAAATTGAAATAAAAAAAGTGAACATCATTTAGGGGATAAAGAATCATTATGTACTTATCCCTGTCAACTTTTGGTAATAAGGAGAAAAGTTTTAGCGTTATTTGGAAAGTAAATTCTGAACATTACGTCCTGAACTATACCCTGCCCCCCGCCCCGCCACACACACAAATAGCATTTGTTTAAATACTTTAAGAAAACTTGGCTGTGTTTCATGAAGGTTTACTCCTTAGCAAAGTGTCCTACCATTGAAATCTGCAGAAATGTAATGTAAGCGCCTTCAGACAATGATGGTTGTCCTCCCCGAGCCATCCTTTGCCTGACTGCGCCTGGCACACTCACCGTAGGGGCTGGAGAAACACCTGGTCACGGAACTGAGCTCTGCCCATGGGATCCATTGTACATGCAGGTCTTAAAATTAAACTACCGTAAGAAAAGGAGATAGCTGAATATTCTATAACCTTTAACAAAGTCTACATTATAGAAGAAGGCTCAGTCTCTCTTTTCAAAGCAATAGGGTCTTTCAAGAAATACAAATTGTTTCTCACATTGTAAGGCACTGCGTCAAGGGTGGGGGCGGTGTTGCAAGCACTAAAATAGGTCTCTCCTTATAATCCTTTTGCACTTTTTGTACAAATTAATTTCTTGTTTCTACATCATTATATCTTATTCAAATTTCTGAGACTATAAACTCAGTGAGTTATTCATACTGTATTAAAATTCTTGTAGCTCTTAATACATTGGCGAACGCTTCAACTTTAAACTTTTATGCATTAATAAAACTAATATGATATTCAACTGCAAATGGTCAACTTGAGTTTTCCATTATTGCAAGGTAGAATCCAATGTGAAATCACAGACTTCACCACACACCTGTAACGACCATCCTACTACTTAGGGCAAATCTATAGACTTTTCATGGAATGCACGGGCAGGCTACGGTTTCTAAGAAAACTGACCTATAAGGAAGCGATGTCCTAAAGAGATTCATATCATGATATAGATACTAATATTTCACATCAGGTCAGAACCTCATTTCATCATAAATAATGTATCAGCTATTTTTACAAATATTAGTTTATTAACAATCATCATAACCCTAGGAAGTGGATAGAAGCACATCTTTCAATTGTGATTGCATGTTCTTCCTTGAAACAATTTTACTAACTGTCCTGAATATATGCATACAAGTTTGTGAGTGGGATTATGTCTTTTCTCTTTCAGCTGTCCTCACATCCCTTGGGGGACAGGCAAATGTGTACAAGAAAACAAGAAGTAGAACACTTCATTTGATATTATTTCTAGCACATCTACTGGCAATGATTAATTATTACTCAAATGGGACCACAATGGTATGATATATCTGGTTTACTATTTTTTTTTAAACGACAAATTAGAAAATTTAGAAAAGCAGCCCTGGCTAGTGTGGCTCAGTGGACTGAGTGCCAGCCTGCACACCAAAGGGTCACCAGTTCGATTCCCAGTCAGGGCACATGCCCGGGTTGAGAGCCAGGTCCCCAGTGGGGGGGCACGTGAGAGGTAACCATACATTGATGTTTTTTCCCTCTTTCTCCCTCCCTTCCCTTCCTATCTATCTATCTATCTATCTATCTATCATCTATCTATCAATAAATAAAATAAATAAATAAATAGTAAATGCACAAGAAAAGCTCTCTAGACATGAAGCCACTTAAAATTCTATCAAAATCAGTTGTGTTCTTTTGGAATGTAGGTAATTCTTGACCTAGTTGAGTCTAAAATAGAAAAAAGGGCATTTTACTAAATATGAGTAAAAATGTAGAAATTCCATGAAAATTAAAGTAGATTTATGTCAGGGTATCATAGTACCTGGGTAAAATAATAAAAGTTCACATACATCATTTTGCCACTCTGAATACACATTACTTTTTATAAAACTTAAAGGGTCTGTATTTTTTCTCTAATTCTTCCTCTTGGTCTTTAAAAAGCAGAAGCCTTTATGGCTGAAAGTCATTTAGGAAATGACAATGGCTCCACTGTTGACTGGAACATTTGCCCTGCACGTTCTGAACTCAGCAGTTCATAAACACTGACAGGGCAAGGCTGCATGCACAACTGTAAGTTTATTGGACGGACACAAGACTTTTACTTCTTATGAACAGAAATCCAAAACCCTCCGAGACATGTTGAGACAGAAAATACTACTGAATCTAAAGTAAAAAACTTCAAGGTAACCTGAACACAATTTTTAGTTAAAGATTTATAATTATAATAATTTAATATGTGGTATACTGATAGGAGAGAGAGAGCAAGATACACACCTTCAATCTGAAGTCCTGTGGATGCTTAGTGTGTCTAAAACACTATACTTTTGGGGTGTCATGATGCTAGCCTTAGCAACATTGCTATAAAATAACACAACAAAGAGATTCCACTGAAATATCTACTCTCAAAATTAGTTACCAAATGGACAGCAGATGGTCAATTTATTAGCAAAAATTTGTAAGTAAATAAAGTTACCGAATGCCCATATGTACCTCATAGTTTTTTGTTAGGCTGTTCATTCATCCAGGCAATGAATATTTATTGAACATCTCCTCTGTGCTAAATTCTGAGAATGTATCAGTGAACAAAACAAACTTCCTCACCTCGAAGAGCTTACATCCGAGTTCTTGACCTATTCCCACAGCCACATCAATATCTATTTGTGAATTGGCTATAGGACTTTATCATGCCATTGCATCACTGTGAATCATAGCACACCTGCGGTGTAAAAGGTGCTAAGTGCAAGTAGATTGATAAGAGGGAAGGAAAAGAAACAGCGTGAGGGGAATGGTGGGGAAGGAGGGGTGGATAGGAAACGACGAAGATGAGGGAATAAAAAGGAGAGGAGGACAAAGACAAACATGCACCCTTATTGGTCTTATGATTTAGCATCAGAAAATCTGGACTCCACCCCCATACCGCCTCTCCCAAGTGTTCGAGCGACAGGAGACTGCGTTCCCACTCCATGCTTTCCTCATCTTTAAAACGAGGCTGTGGCTGTGGTGAGGACTGCATAAGATAATATGTGGAAAACACTGAAATTTAGAAGTACTTTAAAAATGAAAGAGATTATTATTATTGCTAAATGTCAAAGGATGTAATTACATATACTTTTTCGAATGGCATACAATCATCTCAACATTTCCTGTTTGTTCTAAGAGAAAAGAATATATGGGCAGATGACACCCTTGGCAGCAGGCAACAGTAATCGGAGTTGAAATATTGGGGGGGAAGGAGTAGGTTCAAGCCAAGACTACCTAATTTTCAATAAACACTGAGATTTTTCAGAGAAATTTGAAATGCTACTTGACACATCTTCTAAACCAAATTACACAGATATAAAACTTCTTTGCAAGCGTTATGAGACAGGAATACTAATTTTATAAACATTTTAATTTTTTCTAGTTACCTGTGTATTAAAAACCTGATGTCTTAATATTTGCAACTTTTACTTCACTATCTTTGCATAGCTGGAATGCATATATTTTTCATAGTTATAAGGGGACTGACAGCCCCAGAAACCAATGGACTGTACAGTATAGCAGAGTCTTACATCAGAGACCAGGCTTTGAGTCTTCTCTGGAACCTACTAAGTTGTGTCATCTTAGTGACCTAGGTAAATTTCTTTCTCTCTCACTCTCCAAAAGAGAGCTCTTCATCTGCCCTCAGAATTACCGGGAGTGTCTTTACATAGCCTTGAGTAAATGGCAACTGTTGATACTTTTGCTAAGGACAGTAACAGCAAAAATAACATTTGCCCAGTGGTTTAGCTTTTCCTTTGGCTTGTTCCTGGAGACAGAATTACTAGACACGTGTCATAACCGAAACTTCACTTATCACTATGGACATAATCTGGCCTGCCTGTAAAACCTTTTTGAAACTGGTTCCATAATACTTGTGAAAAATAAAAATTTGCTAATACACGTCAAAGTAAAGTGTTCAAAGTCCAACTCCAAACATACTCCTTACTAGTCTTTTTTAAAGCTAATACCAAAGAAGGTTGTAGCAGCAAAATCCAAATGAGAGAGCTTATCAAAAAGCCACAGATGACTATGTAATATAATAATAGCAATTATTTCAATTCACTGAGGATCTAGTTAGTACATACCAGGCACTCAGCTAGCCAATTTACAAAAGCTGTCATCTCGCTTTCAGAATTACACTGTGAAGTAGATGGTATTATCACCATCTTACAACTAAGCAAAATGAGCCCAAGGCAGCTAGCTGATTGCATCTTCTATTACACAGCTAAGAAATGGCAGCCTGCAAATGAAACCCAAGTCTGACTGACTGATCTCTGTCTACATCACTTGGCTGGACTTCTCACCTCCATATACTTACTTTCCCTGGGGATATAATTATTTAGCTGTACATCTCTATCAGAAATATCCAGTGAGAATCTAAGACCTCCGAAATTTATTCCAAAAACTATATGTGTATATTATTCACTGATTAGACTCAAGATGCCAAGAATACAGTATTTCAGGGTAAGAGCTTCAGATATAGAAAGGTGATCTAAACTATGTCTTACCAAAAAAAAATCTAGTAATTAATCAAAATAGAATTGTCCCATCTTTGAAAAACATATATAATTTACTGATTTTGGAGGTATGCTAAAAAAGAACTGTGAGTAGGATTTAAGGTTGATTCTTCCAGCTACCTACTTACTAAGCAAAGCGACTAAATGGTTCTGGCTTGAAACTCCAGCATCTGCCCTGGCCAGTGGCTCAGCCGGTTGGAGCGTTGTCCTGTAAACTGAAAGGGTTGTGGGTTCGATAACCAATCAGGGCACATTCCCACTCTGTGTGTTCAACCTCCAGTACGGGAGCATATAGGAGGCAACAATCAATGTTTCTCTCTCACATTGATGTTTCTCTTTCTCTCTCTCTCTGTCTGTATTTCTCTCTCTCCTCAACAAACACATCCTCAGGTGAGGATTTTTAAAAAATACAAAAAACTCCAGCATCGCAAAGTGGCTTTTATATATTAAAAACTGACTGTTAGTGTTCAAAACAAAAACAAGGAAACATCGAAATTAGTTATTGGCAAGCGAAGGAAAAGCAGGCACAAGTAAAACTGCAAAGTTAATCGGTCCTAATTAAGCAACAACTCAGTCAACAGCAAAGTTGAATACTCTATTTTGAGAGTAACCAGGCCTATTTGTGTTAAAGAGGCCCTCAGGAGACAGGTTATGGGATGTTTTTCAGGTTGGCCTTAGCATCATGGCTACAGAAATGGAATTTTCAAGGACAAGGTGGCCCTCTCAATTTGCTCTTCTAAAGGGAATTTACTGCTTATCAATTTTTAGCACAATTTGAGGTTTTGATTTGCTCTAGATACTGCAATCTAGATTAGCACGAGCAACACTATGGGAAGTGTATATCCAGAGTATATACACGTCAGAGTACATCCAAAGATGAACCGTGGTATATTTTTCCTGCTGCATTCCCAGTATCACTTGCCCCTGCACAAGTGGTAAACATTGTTTCATCATCTTATTAAAACTGTGTGACTCATTTATCCTACTTATTGCTACAGTTCAGAGAATAAGTATCATTTTTTTCATACTTTGATTTTAGAATACTTTGTAATGCAACCTGTTTTCCTAGGTTCATTGCTAGTAATTAGGCACTCAACCAAAGACTTCTTTTTGAAGAAAAAGACAAATGCTGGCTCAGGGTCAGCATATGTATCCAAAAACCTAGCTCCGAGGGGAGGGAAAAGATTAAAACTTAATGAAAGAAAGCTGTGTGTGGTACATTTATACAATGGAATACTACTCAGTCCTAACAAAGATAGAAATCTTACCTTTTGTGGCAGCATGGATGGACCTGAGAACACTGTATGCTAAGTGAAATAAGCCAGTCAGAGAAAAGACAAGTACGTAATATTTCACTCATATGTTTAATCTAATGAACAATACAAACTGGCAAAATAGAAAGAGACTCAGAGAACAAACTGTCAGAGCAGAGGGTTCTGCAGGGTGGGGTGAAAAAGAGGAAGGGATTTAGAAAAGAAAAAGCAAACAAACAAAAATAAAACAAACCTCATAGACACAGAAAACAGTATAGTGATTACCAGAGGGATCACTATTACCAGAGGGGATAAAGGGAGGTAGGAGAGGTTAAAGGGGGATAAATGGTGATGGAAGGAGACTTGACTTTGGGTGGTGAACACACAATACAATAACAGATGATGTATTATAGAATTGTACACCAGAAACCTATATAATTTTATTAATCAATGTCACCCCAATAAATTCCATTAAGACAAAACAAAACAAAAAATAAAAACTGTGCTTGACATTTGTCTAAAAAAAAGAAAAAGAAATTAAAGAAATGACGTAGAGAAGGTGGTAGGGGAAGACAGCAAGAGGCCTAGACTCTACCAAAACACGCCCCACTGGCTGCGAGGTGGGTGCCCAACCTTCCTAAGCAAACCCTAACTTGTGAGTAGTGCAAAATGAGTAGACATGAAGATAGGAATTTATGCACTTCCAATTAAAAATGTTTTTCTGAGAATGCAGTCAATTTTGATAGCGTAACTATTAGAGGGAGGTAGGTGGTATTCCATAATGAAATCAAAATAACTTTCCTATTCATCAATTAGTTTCGTCAGATCTGATAAAATCTAGAACTGACCGAATTTTAAGTCTGTGTGTTAATTGAACTCAGGGAAGCTATAATAAATACCAGTAAAATTGTCCTCTTCCCAAAATAGTTAGAAGCAGAGATTTCCTAAGTTTTCTGAAATTGTCTTGATATTTACTGATCCACAACAGAGTAAGTGATCAAGGTGGGAGAGGGGTATTAAACCACCAGTACCAGAACTGTAAAATTATTTTGTAACATGTAAATTTCATCACACACGCAAAGTATTAGGTGTGCACTGTTCTAACAAAAAAAAAAAGGGGGGGGGGTGGTGGGTGGAGAACAGGCAGGGCTGACATTCTGCAGTAAAGGACACCTCATACCCTACCTGCGCCCACCACGAGAGCCCGAGGCTCACAGCTGCGGATGCAATGCAGGAGAGAGCTGGAGCGAATGTTGGAGTTGAGGAAGGCCACCACGCAGCCCAGCTTGGCCAGGCCGAACCACACGTGGACAAAGTCGGGCTCATTGCTCATCAGCAGAGCCACCGTGTCCCCCCTTTTCAGCGTGGAATGGTTCAGGAAGACATAGGCCACTTTGCTGCTCCTTTTGTCCACATCCTCATAGGTGTAGATGTCTCCCTCGTAGATGATGAAAGGTTTCTGGGGCTGCTTCTTGGCGTGGCTCAGAAATTTATCCAGAACCGTGACCAGCTGCCCTTTCCGACTGTACAATTCCAGCCGAATTCCACAGCATACCACCTTCAGCAGGAACCAGAAGTCGTTCCAGAAGTAAGGGAACAGGAGTTTCTGCACGAAGTGCAGTAAGACTATTCCAGCCGCTAGTCCTGATATCCATGACAGGAGCATGGGGGCCACAGGACCAGAAAGCCCGTCTGATCTCACCCCTGTAAAGTGTGCGTCCTTCTCCTCCAGTCCGGTTCTCAGGGCTCAGGACTGGCACCTGCAGTTCGTACCAGCCTTTGGGGTGGAGCTGGGGCGTCGCAGGAGAGAGAACCTGTGAAACAAGATTAGGAGTTTTCAAAGAGAAGCTTGCAACCAGGGCGAGGATGTCAGGAATAAGACTTGAGACACCTGGTGGCTGGGAAGAGAGAGCAGGATTCTGGCGAAATCGACACAGGCAGCCTCAGGGGCCTCGACGCAGCGCCTTCGCCCGACGGCGGGTTCCCCTGCACTTCCCAGCCCTCTGCTTGGGCGGGCTGGGTCAGTCCCCGGCGCCTCGGAGGCCTTGAGCGAGCCCCACCGCCTTAGGAAAAGGGAGTCCAGGGGCAGAAGAGTAGTTTTTCCTCGGAGTAGTTTTTCCGGCGGCTGCGACTCGGAGGCTGTACTGGAACCAGCAGACACTGGGGTGGGGACGGCTGAGAAACCAGAGCCTTCTGGTTTGACGCGCCAGAATCCGCCGAGGGTTTCGGCGCCAAGCCGCCGCCGGATGTGCGCCCCCAAGGCTCGTGGGATCTCGGCGCGGGAGCGACGCCCTGCCTGCGCCCCAGGCTCCTCTCGGACGCACCGGGTTCGGGCGACCTGCTGCCAGGTGGCCACCGCGCCCGCTGGAAGGAGTAGTTTCCTATCTCGGCCGCAGCTCCCCTCCCAGTGACCTTGGGGCTGGTGTATCTCTCCTTTTAACTGCGGTGGGGGTGTCGTCCGCCCACCTCCCGCCTCCTGGTTCCGGGCCAAGCCCAGCTCCGACTGCTCCGCCGCTGGATCTGCTGGGGCTCCCCCTCGCCAGTTCCTCCCTCGGTGTTCACCCTGCCGCAGGGCTCAGACGGGCCTCTGGCGGGGAACAGGACAGTCCCATAGAAAGCCAGAGGACGTGGCAAAGGGTCCAAGAGAACCAGGTTGCTGGAATTGGGTCGGCCTTGTTCGTTTAATTAAATCAATAAAGGATTAGGGGAATCTAAGAGTCTGGAGAGGAGAGCGGGACAATTACAGAAAACAAAACTGCTGGGAGAGAGATGAAGTGGACGGTCAAGGAATGTTTGAATTCTTGAATTCTTTGTTCATAAAACACCATAAAATTGGTTTGTTCTGCACAAAGCATTTTTGAAAACTCATATTAATAGGCTATTATGGGCATTTATATTGCAATTCAATGCTTAGAGTACCCAGACAGTGCTTTTCATAAAATATCCAAAAATAATTGATTGATGTGGGAGCTTAAGTCCATATCTACATCTATATATTTTTTAAAAATATAAAATACTGACTGTTCTTTGTCCTTAAAAATAAAAAAAGAACACTTTTTTTTTACAGTTAGATCATTTAAAAAATTCTCAGATTTCAAATTAAGGATTCTAAACAGGAAAGAAGGAAGTGGAGAGGGAAGAGGTAATTGCAAAGAATAACAATAAAATTTTAAGCAATGATGAAATTTTACTGAAGATTAAAAAATAACTGAGGCATTTAATTACGCATTTTCTTTTCCTTGCAGACACTCATCTCAGCTCTGTTTTTAAGAAGTGAGTATAAAAGATTAATT
The DNA here is from genome assembly GCA_004026545.1 of Mormoops blainvillei. NCBI lineage: Eukaryota > Metazoa > Chordata > Mammalia > Chiroptera > Mormoopidae > Mormoops > Mormoops blainvillei. Next base: position 52,587 of record PVJD01007688.1, on the reverse strand, counting down.
GTGCACATTGGAATGATTAAGCATTGCCTCACATTATCAGGATTCTGCTTCTATGTTTTGCAGCTGGGTTCTAGCTAACCTTAGTTTTTCTAATAGAGAAGAAAAATAACAACTCCAGAGACAGGTGACTGAAATGATTTTTTTTTGTAGTCACAGTGAAGAGTCCAGAAATAAGACAGGCCCTTAAAATCCTTTTGTGTAGGTGAAGAAAACACTTTCTAAATTTACTCGGAAGCTCTGGTCCTTTCAGTTTTGAAACATCTTTTCTGTTAAAGGAAAAGTATCAGTATCAAGTATTTTACAACTGGGAAAACCAGTTTACAACTTGAAAAGCATCTTTGAAATTCTCTCCTTTTAACTCTTAGCTCTAGTCTTGTGGTAGGCAGTTAGACAGACATGAGCAGGGCAAGGATGATTGGCGAGGTACCCAAGGTCACCAGGGCGGAAAGCCCCGGGGGGCGTAGCAATGGGCAAAACTGGGAAAACAAGGACCTCGCCCTAAGGGTAAACTTTCCTCCTCTAGCAGGTCATGGGGTTTGGACCCTCCCCTGACCTTTCCTCCCCTGGCCTATCACCAGTCATATGGTAGACCCCTGTGGAGGGGGAATGACCATGGCAGCCAGAGAATAGCCCTTAAGCATTAAGTCCCAGGACAATGAGGTTCTGACCCATATCAAATACATCTAGGCCTCAGTTGTGCTTCAGCTCTAGACCCAGAAAAGCAGCAAAACCAGACAAGTGAAGCCGTGCTGACTTCTGGACCAGCTGCATTGAGTAATGACCCCCTCCCCTAGTGCTGACCAATCAGTGGAGACCAAGACCCTGAAAGGACACACCTGTAAAACTGATGCATACTCTCTTGAGATCTGCCCCTGGGACTGCCCCTGAAATCCTCACTCTTAAAAGCCCTTCGGATGGAGGACTTAGTGCCTCCTCCCCCCCGGGGGAGCGTGCCCCAGCCTTTCCCTTCCCCGCCACCCCTAGTGCTACCTTTACCTTCTCTCTTAAGCTCCAAGGATCCTTCTTTGGCTTCTGTAACTTGTTTCCTGAGTCCATTTCTTCTACAGCTCTACCTCTGTGACTTTCTAAATAAACTCTCTCTGTAGTTAGAGTCTTGGTTCTGAATTCTTTCCTGGTCAGATCTCAAGTACTAAGGTTGCTGAACCAAGGGCTGGTTTGACCCCACCCATGTAACGACTGGTGCTGTTTTCGCCTCCAACAGTCTGATTCGGTCCTCTCCTAGAAAACATATGAAGCAAAGAACAGAATATGGAGCAGCTGGTCTCAAGACTTTCGGCTTTCCAATACAAGTAAAATTTGTCCTCCTTTTGTGGAAGAAAATGAGTAAAGAAATGAGATTGCCATCTTTTTATTTCGTTAAATTAGAAGCATTATGCACACATTAAAACAATTACCATCTACTGTCACCATTGTTCCATAAAGGGAGGATGTATTTCAACATTAAAAAAAAAGAAAGAGAATACCATTATAATGAAGGAACATATTTCGAAATAAATAAAATTAACTTCGCCCTGGCTGGTGTCGCTCAGTGGATTGAGCACCAACCTGCGAACCAAAAGGTTGCTGGTTCGATTCCCAATCAGGTCAAATGCCTAGGTTGTGGGCCAGGTCCCTGGTTGGGGAGGTACAAGAGGCAACTGATTGATGTACCTCTCACACACTGATGTTTCTCTCCCTCTCTTTCTCCCTTCCTTCCCCTCTCTCTAAAAGTAAGTAAATAAAATCTTTAAAAAAATAAAATAAACTGCATGAAAAATATATTGTGTTGCACTGACTTTTCTTATTGTGGACTTGCTAACACCTCCCACCCAAGGTTTGGAACTAAATTTTCAGCAACTACTGATGTGACTTGAGAATATATTTGGCACCATAAATGCAAGACAATTTGACTCATTGGGAGAACTACAAGCATATGTTGCCAAAATTTATATTGACCAATACCAATTGTGTACCTGAAATCTTACAATGCAAGAAGGAATCAATGAAAATCTTGGGATTGTGTACGTTAGGTGCACTCCTATCAATCCATGTAACTGTTTTTATTTTTTCCAGAAATTTTGTATTATTTTCAAATTGTGCCAAAGACAGCTGAGTAAATAGATACGGTTATTAATTATAATTTTAATTGTTGCAAAATGGGTGAAAGAATAAGCTAGTTGCAAGTGAATAAGTTTATCATTTAACTAAAGTAAAGAGAAATAGAGACATGCAAATAGTCTAGACACTTGTTTACATTACATTCGATCAGGGACAATGGAGTATTTCTTAGGTTCCCCTTTAGAAAATATGAAATTCTACTTTTCTTTAATACTGTTTGAAAATAAATATTGTGACCATGCAAAAATAAAATTTTTCTTTTATTTTTGACTTAAATATATCCTCATCTACACTTTTCCAATTTCTGATTAGAGTTTTTTCTCTAACACACTCCCAGTCCCCTCTGCACCCTGAGTTCTGTTGAAGATGAATTGATTAGTGAGTAGATCAAAGTGAGACTGAACACAGCATCACATGATGGGTACTGACTCATCTTAATGCTCATAGGATTTTACCATCGTAACTTGAGAATTCTGACTTTGTACAAATACATTGCTTGTGTCTAGAAGAATTCCGATGAAATTCTAAGGCAGTCACATTCTGGATTATGAGAAGTTTGGGTGACAAGGAAGTTTGGGTGAGAAAGGACCCAAATGATGACAGGTGTGTGCAATGGACCAAGAAGCTCTGAGTACCCAGACTGCAGCCGGCACTTGGGGAAGAGGGTAGGGGTGGAGTGGAGATGTGAGGGAGCAGATAGCTCTAAAAATGAGGGTCAGGTGCTGAATATAAGACACATTATCTTTACATTCTGTCCAGGAACAGAGTCCTGTTCAGTTTTAATCACTATTTTAGTCTCTGATTATAGCTTGGTTTTTGATGGGAAGCTTACTCTTCCTACAATCTGTTTGTATTAATGAACAATCATGGCCCAGAATATTATTCCTCACAAGGACTCACGAAGCAAACTCAATATTAAAGATGAAGGCTGCTGTTAGAAGGCTGGGAGGCATTCATTCACATTACTACATCTTACACACATCAAACACTTCTTGGAATATAAAAAGTTTATAGCACCAAATACGTGAACCTATAATAATAGTCTTGGGAACAATTCTCAAACAAATTAAATATTTAACTATCATTTCTGCCACAGACTGCAAACTATGTCCAGAAATTTATGCCAATCAGGATCCTGATTAGAAGACATTTTACACATATATTTTATGTGTGGTTTTAAAACAGTTTTCTTATCTCCAGATACTTCTGTTTATGAAACTTCCCTTCCCTATTGTTGGTGAAATGTACTATTTGGAAAAGATATTTATGTAAAGTTTTACCACTGACTCTGAGTTTCCAGGGCAGCTTCATTTCTATTTTATAAGCACCTACATGGGAATAGGTCATTTGATCATCAGTGAGATAAATCAAAGAAACTGGCAAATTTTATTAGGTATTAAAAAATCCCGAATCTCACAGTGAATTCTTCCATGGGCCCTACTTGTGTGTGTCTCTTGTGGTCTAAGATTTAGTCTCAAAGGTTTGAGAGGGGAGAGTGGGGTTTCTGAGGTTCAGAGTGTATATCTCATTTCTTGACACATCATGGACATTTACAACACTTAAACTTAATTTTTCCCCCCATGGCTTTATTATGAGCATTATTTCTCCCTTGGTGGGCAGATAATCCAGTGCTGGTAAGTCCAGGGCTCATTTGACTCTGCTAATGTCAACCTGTTGCTTCTGCTTCAGTAGCTGCTTCGGATCTTTCCTGGTGTAAGTCATCAAGAGGGAAAGAGAACCCCAGGAAAGTCAAGACAGTTGGTATTTCTTTGTTTCAGTTTTGTTGTTTAGTTTTCATTAAATGAAAAGTTTCAAACATATATTAGGTTATAAAACAATAAAAATGATATCCTCCACTCATCACCTAGATTTCATGACTAACTTTCTGCCCAATTTGTTTCAACTATTTTTTCCTGAAGTATTTCAATTATGGACAACATGGCACTTCTATCTTAAATATCTTTGGGTATATATCTGAGAAAAGGACATTTTCCTACCTAATCACCATATCATGAGCACATCTGGTAAAATTAACAAAAGTTCTTTAATGCCATCTAATACTTAGTCCATATTTAATTCCTCCGGAAATGTCTTGTGGAGTTGGATGGTCTAAAACCAGAACCAATTCAACCTCTAAAGTCTAAGTTACCTTTTAATATAGACTAATCCTTATTATAACCTCTTTCTCTTTTCCTGAGACATTTCCTTGTTAAAGATCACAGGCCAGCAGTCTTGTAGAGTGTCCAGCCTTCTGCATCGGTCTGACTGCTTCCCTCTGTTCTCCTTAGTTAAAAAAGAAACAGTGGGCAAAAATGGAGTCACTTTTGCTAAGCTATTTATTTCACCAAATAAAAATTTAATAACTAGCCTAATTGTAGTTACAGCCTCACCCAGAAGTGGAGTTTTAATGCAACCAATCTGGAATTTTCTGATCAACACTCGTAAAGTAATCTGCCCGGTAGGACTTCCTGCCTTCCCCTACTGGGAGCTGTCCTCGCCCGAAACACTATGTTCTTTTAACTTCTTAGTTCCATATTCTTTCTGTCTATAAAAACTTCGCTTTGTACAGCTCACCTAAACGACCTTCCAGTTGCTAGCCGGGATGCTGCCCCATTCATGAATTGCTTAATAAAGCCGATGAGATCTTCAAATTTACTTTGGCTGGATTTTGTTCTTTAACACCATGATCATGTTCATTTTTCCCCTGTTATTTCATACAAATTGGTCATTAAACCCAAAGACTTGATGAGACTCAGGCTAAACATTTTTGGCAAGAATACTTTACGTACTTTATGTTGTATCACACAAGATAAACATAATATCTATTTACTGTGCATTGGACCACTAATTTCACTATTGATCACCAGTCATCACTATTGATGAAACGTAGCTTGCTGTGCACCCTGATCTACACCTTGCTTTTTTTCACCTAATGTGTTCTAGTGATCACAATCTATTATTATGCAGAAATTCTCTTCATTTTTTAAAGACTGCATGTATTTCATTGTATGGTATAACTTAACTCCTGTCTACTGATGGGCTTGTTTTCAATCTTTTGCCATTACAAATAGTATCACAATTAATGAATTTGTGTACATGGCATATGCCCTTGCCAGTGTAACTTTAGGATGGCTTCCTAGAAATGGGGTTGCTGAGTTAAAAGGTGAACATATCTGTGATATTTCTGGATATTGTCAATTTCCCCTCCATATCAGTTGTATGATTGACTTATTGGCATGCCCACCTTCCATGTATGAGAATATTTGGAAAGTGCAAAAGAGGTCTCTAATAAGAGTACTTTTACCACATTGAAAATACCAGGGAATGTATATAATGTTCCCACAGACATGTACACATTAATTTATGTTAAATTTTGTAAAGGTTTTGGTTCTGTTCTAACACCATTTTTGAAGTGTTTCATGCCTATTCAATGTACATTTTCTTTTATTTTACATGAAACTATATCATTCAAAATCCACATCTGCTTTATGATTATGCAGTACTAAATTTCAGCCTGTATTATATAGTAAATTAGAAAAACATATTTAAAACAAAAGCTAAACTAAATTAACAGATCTTTTCAGAGATGAGAAATATGGCAGCAAAGTATCCTCAAAATGCAGACCACAAACTTCAAAAAGATACTGTTCTCATATAAATTATTACATGAATGTGTCCTCTGATTTCCTATAGGAGGCACATATATATTTTGGCTCATGTAATTAATGATATACATGAACTGCATAATATAATATCAAATGAAAACCAAAAGTTTACAGAAAAGGAATTTCCGATGCATGCCAATGGGAAAAACTTGTCTACTCTTTAAAATTGGCTTTTGAGCCCAGAGAGATTCCAAAAAGCCTAATATTGGACCATTTTTAGTGTGGAAATTTCATGAATAGAACTACAAATTTGAAAGTACATTCTTTTGCCACTGAAAGACGCCTAAAAAAGATGGAGAAAACCTGCTACTCCACCACAACTGTGGGTTTCCAGGATTAACGCCAGATTCTGTGGCTCTGTGCTGACAAACCGAGAACCAGGACAAACACTGTGCCTGACATCCTTCTTTAAAGATCAGAGGACAAGGGACACAACTTCAAGCAATAACATGCTGGAAGAACTGTGGGCTAGAGGACTTACCGAGGTCAGGGAAGAAGCCCAGCTAGATCTGGCTGCTGTCATTGGCCCACATAATTGGTAACTGACCGCAGCTCAAGCAAAGGAGTGCTCTCTGCTACTCAGGACCACTTCTGACAAGGCCCTAAAGCAGGAGTCCCCAACCTCTCTCCTCCCTGTCTGTGGATGCAGCTCGAATTACCACCTGAGCTCCACCTCCTGACTCCCCCACCCCTCCCCCAGTCCCTGGAAACATTGTCTTCTGCTGAACCAGTCCCTGGTGCCTGGGGACCACTGCTCTAAAGGGAATGTTAATTAAGTTGTTTCTCACTAGAGAAGCTTCTGTCTCAAACTCTACCTGCGCCCTGGCTCAGTACTGGTGGATCACCAGCAATGTTAAATGTACAGAATCTGGGCTTCAGGGTCATCTGGTGATGCTCACCTGACATAATGACCCACAGTGTAAAGAATATATTTATCTACCAGATGAACCAAACAGATTTCTGTACCTGCTTTTGATGCCCGAGCGCCCTGGGGTCTGGCCTCGGTGGACCTGCATATTGGTCTTCACACTCATATTAGCCAAGATGGCCCAATTCAACCCCTTTATGTGAATATTCTCAAATCTCCGCACTCAGTCTTTATGTCCTCTGGCTTCTAGGATCACATGATACAAGACTAAAGAATTCTAATTCCCATTCTCTTGGTGGGCCCTTTTAAAAAATTCCAGGTGCTTATGTATTTCTATTCAGTACCCACTCCCATGCCAATAACAAATGCAGAGAAAACTGTAAGCTGAGGGTTCCTCCAGCACTGCATCACCTAGCGTATCACTCATTTCTCTGGGACAAAGTTGACATACTTTAATTCTCTCCAGGCATTTAATTAGTACATATTCAGCACTATAACGTTTATTCCTCTCACTCACTGTCATTGTGGCTATTTCAGTAGCAGGTCCAAATTCAGCGAAGCTGCATGACAAATAAAAGGGTTCAAGGTAGGTAAATCAGATGGAAAACTATAGCCAGTAAAGCCTAGATTCTCCAGGTCCTTATATATTAGGGAGCCTTGATAAGTGTAAGCTATAGCTTTCACCAGTCCAAAAGCGTTCTTCTTGGACCTTCCAATAAATAAAAGACAGGTTCTGTGGCTGATGCTTAGGGACCAAGCTAATAGCCCAGGAAAATGTCTGTCTGAGGCTTCTTCTCCCTTCTTTTAAGATTTGAACCCTGGCCTCCACCATGCCTTCCTATTATTAGCCCAGAGGATGCTGCCTCGTTGCAACTCTCTCATCACCAGCCTGTGTACCAAGAGCAAAAGATTGGATTCTATGGCATAATAATCACGTACTCACATCACCTCAATGATCAGTTGTAGAATCAAGTGGAATGGGAGGCTTCTAGGCCTACCTCGAGGATTCTTCTTGGCTCTGTTTAATCAACAGAACATCAAGGGGCCCAGCCTGCCCCTTTTTAGCAAAAGTCACCTACTGGAAGATCGATGAGTAATGTTACCTGATACTTGAAGCAGTCTCAGGCCACATGGGAGGGAAGTATCACTGCTGGGACCCACTCCTGTGTTTCCCTACTAGAAGTGCTGAGGTTGGCATATCTCAGTCTTTCAACTTCTGCAGCTGGCCATTCTCCACTGACTGGCATGCCTGATTGATCCTTACATTACCAATGTGCCAAAGATCAACTTGAGAGTGGGAAGTTCATCAAATTTAATTCACGAGAAGATAATTTGCTGACCTATTGAGAATTTCTTTAATATTTTAGGGTTTTGTTCATTTGTTCATTTGTTCTTCATCTTACTCTATTGGTACCAATGTCTCAGGCTTGCCATTGTACCTTCCAGAGGCCATCAGGCAAATACTGGAATATGTATAAAACAATCAATTTGACATTGTTGTCACTAGAGGCAGAGAAGGTGCAGATGCAACTGCAGGAGCAGGGCAACATTGAGCTGCAGAGAGTTTAAATTTCAATCTGTAAAGTTTCAATTCCAGCAGTGACATTTCTTCCGCATGTGGGCTGAGAGTCCTTTCATTCCGCCTTTGAATATAAAATAGGAAGGTCAGCACAGGGTCAAGTGTAGCTGGTGGGGCAAGAGAAGATGTAGGAGTAATGGTGGAACTCAAGAGTTAAAGATTTGAGCCTTAGCTGTAGTTGATAGGCTTACATGATTAATGCATGAGGAAAACCTATATTGCAGAAACTGGAATGCATGACCTGTGTGACTCCAGGAAGTTGACAAACAATTCAACCCACAGGGTCTGCAAGCAAGTGGAGATGGTATCTGAGACATTGTGTTCCAGGATGGGAACACAGATTAAGAATTGCTGGTCAACAGATAAAGAATTATCAGGAAAATTGTCTCTGACTGCAACTCTTAACTGATTAACCTCCCCCTCTCCCCGCCCCCAGCCCACTGAACCCCTTACCTGCGCTTTCTTCTCCTTTAGCTTGAGATGAAATGTTAAGATGGTTCTTGAGGGTACGTAACCCACCATCTTCTCAGATCACCAGCATCTGAATGAAGCACCCATAAAGAATCAATCTTTATGTCTACTTACTTGTTCTGGTGATGACGGGCAACATGAACACCAACGTCTCTGGTTTCAGGAGGAGGTAGTTACCTCACTTAACAAAATGGGAACGCTGCAAATAGTTCAGTATGTTTCTTCCCAGGCACAAAGCTTGCTATATTTCCTTAGACTGCATTAGGTGAAAGGTGGAGTAAGCCTACAGATAACTAGAGATTCATTATTGAGCTAGAATGAGAAAGGGACTGACAAATCTTAATGAGGACTTTTTTTCCCCTTAAAGCCTCTTAATGATTCGAAAATGAATTTGAGGGTTTTAGAACATAGAATAAAAGGATTAGAATATATAAACTACTTCTTTATATCCATTGCCAGGAATTATGATTTATTTAAAGCACCAAGCTAAGGTTAACCCACCCATTCATTACACCACTTGCTTCAGCAGCTCCTCTTCTGCTTTTTGGTTGCTTTCTAATGTGTTCTCATGAACCATTAGGCTCCTGTGCAGGTTTGGTTTTAAAAAAAATGTATGTTGTTCACTGGATGAAAAATAGAGATTCAACAACATGCGTAGGCAAAAAACATCAACTACTGAGGTATTCATAGTAGATATGGGCTCTTTTTGTTTAAACTTCACAATGTGGGGGTCCAGAATGAGCCACCCCAAGATGTGCCTCTGAGATATGCTGATTGTTTTAAGCTCAAGGTAACTTTAGCTATAGGCTCAAGAAAAACTTCTCCCTCACCCATCCCTCCCTGAACTACCTAGAAGAATTTAAATTAGAGGGCTTTTCTATAAGAGAGTATCAGAGAACTTCTTTCAACCTATCTATAGGGCAGGGAAAACTTCTATTTACTAAAGTCTGCTCTTCTTACCACCCTGCAGTGACTCTTTGAAGCCCCCAAGAGACCTCCTCTCCTCCCTAGCTCGCATTATCTTATATACTCATGTTCCCTTTCTATATCTGAACCTCTCCTGCATGCGGGGTCTCTGACTCGGTCATGTATGTGGGGTTCCCGTACATAAGTATGTACTACATTTGATTATTTTCTCATGCTAATCTATCTCATGCCTATTTAATTATTAAGCCAGTAAGAAGAGCTGTGAGGGTAGAGGAAAGTATGTTCTTCCCTAACAACAATAAGGTACACACCTCAGAAATAGTTCATGTATGTATGTATGCGTGTATGTATGTTCTTTCACTTTCTAGTATCTAATAATAAGATATTATTATTAGTCAAAGTGTTCTTCATGTGACCGAGCTTTTTGTGACTACCTTACTTTTAAACAACTTTATCAAGGAATAGTATAATATAATAAATATAATATATAATAACTGTGCATATTTAAAATGTACAATTTAATGTTCTCTATTCATATATATCCAGGACTGGCCTCTTGCATGTGAAAAGTGTGAACAAAAAAGGGGCCACATACCGAACTTGACAAGCTCAGGGGAGGCCTGCAGGACAGGCTTCGTAAACTCAGAGACCAAAAGTGACCATAAAGGAAGGTCTGAAGATAAAACTTCATAACTAAAAGTGAGTCATGATGGATATTCAGGTCCTAAACCTGTAGCTTCCTTGACAAAGGTCAATCTTTACCTTACTAAGGCTGTCTGTTGTCTTTTTGCATCTAAGATAACATGCCTTTGAAATGTCAGAGTGACCTCCTTTTCCAGACCCTTCAGGGCACATCCGTCATGCCGGAGCTCAGAGCCCTTCATGGTTACCTTGTTCTCTAAACACCATTTCTATGGGCTGTAAATGTGAGCTATTAACTCTCCTGTACCCACCAATGTAAAAGATGTATATATCTCTCCATTTCACTTTTTATCCAATCCCAGAGATTTCTCCTAGCTTTGCCTTCCCGCCACCTCCTTAATCCACTGCCAGTGTGTTGAATGTAAACCTCCTTATGTCTGCTCCCTCGATTCTAATGTAGAAAATAAGCTGCAAAACTGCCATTCTCCAGAGGATTTTCTCAATCCATTGAGATTTTGCTTCCCGGCAATTGCCACCAGTTTGGCTCAAATACAGTATCAGACTTTTTCTTAGGCTGTACCTTCTTATGTTAACAAAGGCTATCTCAGGGAGTGACAATAACGGCTTGCTTTTTATTGCTCGATGCTGCAACTAGAGTTCCTTTCCTTTTCATTGCTGACAATCGTCTTCCTCTTCTCCCCACAGAATCTTGGTCTTTGGTAGCTCCCCACCCAACCCCACCCCAGGGTTTTAGGCTGCAAGAGGGAAATAATGAGGAAGCTAGTTAACAAAGGAAAGTGGAAAAACTCCAAGATGGGTTCTTCCTCTACTTACTGCCTCATGAGCAAGCCACATTCTCCACCTCCCAACCAAACTTCTATCTCTCAGAATTCTCCATCCTTCTCTTCACTGGAATTCTAATGCATTTTTGCAAGACATAGCCCAGGTAGTTTTCTTTTGCATAAAGTAGAGATAAAATCTCTAGTGCTTAGTTAAACCATAGAGAACTTGATCGCAACAGACTGAGAATGGAAGAAGCTAGTTTACACTATGCAGATTGAAACAAAAAGGGAGTTGCTGGAAAGGCTGGAGGATAAGGCACAGGCAAAGCAAGAATCAAAGGGGCCTGGTGCCATGACTGTGACTAAGGTGCACCACCAAACACCATGTGGATGCAGACACTGCTTTTGGGTGCTGCACCTGGCACTTCAGTCCACTTGGCACAAAACAGGGTACACGGTTGCACCATGGCAATCACAGCCAATAGTAATTTATGCTGCCAGATGAATTCTCGTTCCAGGTAAAGGGTCTGGAAAAGTTGTACTCATCTGGAGTACAGATGGGCAGGAGAAAGAGTGTGTTTGGATAGCTGAGATTGTGTAGTAGGTGTTGAATCCTGCCTGTCCAAGTTACCATGAGGTGGAGAATTTTCCAAACATAAGAAGGAGCTTCAATATCTAAATAGCCAAAGTGAACTAAATGATCAGCACAATGACATTTTTGAGAGGACTTGAAATTTTGTGAATTTTCTCTTATTTGTAAGTTTCAAGCTGGTTTTTTGTTTTTAACTATTAAAAAAAAAAATTAAACCCCAGCTGGTGTGGCTCAGTGGTTTGAGCTCTAGCCTGAAAATGAAAGGTCACCAGTTCGATTACCAGTCATAGCACATGCCTGGGTTGTGGGTCGGGTCCCCAGCTGGGGGTGTGTGACAGGCAACCGATTGGTATATCACTTGTACATCAGTATTTCTCTCCCTCCCTTCTCCTCTCTCTAAAAATAAATAAATAAAATTTTTTAAAAAAGGAATCTTTGCCTACCTTAACATCATGAGGATATTCAATATTAAAAAAAAATCAAACTTTTTAATAAGAGTTCTTCAAATGGTGGAAAATAACTTGTAAATCAAATGTGAAATCAATTTAGTGAGTTGTGTCTAACATTTTTTAATAGAATGAAATAAAAATTATCAACATGCATGTCACATAATAAGAGTTTTGTTAAATAAAACTTTTGTTTCAGCTATGTATAAATGTAGGTATGTATTTATTTAATTACGACATAAGATGCTTTTATTACTGCAGGTCATATGTTTTAAAAATTTTGAAAACCCCTGCTTCAAAGGGACTGTAGGAGCTTGGAGACTAGAGAATAAGTTCAGCCTTTCACAGCAATGGCCTAGAAGAAGAGACAAACAGTGGATTGCTCTCAGGGCATTATAAGAAATGTAATTAGTAGCTGACGCAAAACCAAGGACCTCCAAGGACTCCTTCCTTGCTCTCTGCCTATTGTTCTTTACCCAAGCCCCAGGTGGCTGCAACTCTTTACCAGTTCCCAATAATCATCACCAGTGATTGAGGGGAGAGTGTTGGAAAGGGTTACAGTGTTGGGACACGGTTCCTGACACCCTAAGTTAGGATCCGTTATGAATTTCCTCTGAAAGAGCTTGGAGTACAATGTTGGAGTCTGCAATATCATTACTGCTGTATTTAGGCACATTGTGACTTGGATAGGCTACATAGATAACATTATTTCTACAGGAAGTGTGTTCGATTTTTAAAGAACTGACACAACTTTCTAATGTTATGGTGATTTCCTCCAATAGCTCTAGGTAGAGGTGGGGCTGTCATGTGGACAACAGAGGAAGTATCTCTCAGTATAAACATATGAGCAGGCAATAGAAACTATGTAGAGATTACTTTGTCATTTTTTTCATACTACAGAATTTTTTTTTAAAGCTGGTAGTTTAATCTGGCATTTGCACAAATTTCAGTAATATCAGACATTTTTGATATTGTCATACTTTGTTATTATTCATTTTCAGGTCTCCCTAAAACTAAATTATCTTTAACTTGAAGATGTTGAGTGCCAGTCTGTTTTCCCCTTTTTGTGGGAGAAAAAAATCTCATGACATACTATCACGTTGATATTACTGTGTGCTATGCCAAGGGCATCTCTTCTTCTAACTGGAGAATGCACTGAAGGGTATAATTTACCTGCTGATTAAGCATTGTTCTGTAACTCAGACTTATATCATGTGGTGTGATTCACAGGACATGAAACTACAGAGAGAATCATCCCCAAGCATGCAGACAGATTTCCTCTTACAGAGCACAAGACTATAAACTTCTAGAGAGTAAGGAAGGTAATTTGTTTAACTCTGTGTTCTCAGGTTGAATACAGAGTTCAGTACCCAAATGACACTCAACAGGTCATTCTTGAAAGTGATGGCCATGTTTCTCTCCAACATTCACTATTATGCGCTTTACTAATTAATAATCATGAAATCCCTATGAACTGGGCTTTATCACTGTAGGAGCTGAGCACGGTTAAAAAATTGCTCAGTCACACAGCTCATGAGAGACCAAGCTAGGATCCTAACCATGTAGTCTGACTCAGGCGTCCATATCAACTTCCTCTCCTGATAGTGAAGTGTCGTTGGAAAGGAAGAGGACCACAGGGAACCTTACCAATGGCTTTACAGAAATAATAAAAATGAGAATATAATTAAAATGATAAAATAGCCCAGTAGAATGCTATTTCATTTGCTAGAGTAACTTTCTTCTCTGCCTCCCTTCAGTGAAACTCTAGGGCCTCTAGGGCTAGGATCCGTTTCAGCTGGATAGACCAGCATATACCTGATAATAGGGGTTTATATCAATGAGGAGTTTATTTTACTCTCACGCAAAATAAACCTGGAGGTAGCAGGTAGGAAGTTCACCCTGTTTTCCTCAGAAACCCCAACTCCTAGTTTTCTATTGTGCCAGCCTAGCACAAGGTTTTTAATTTCAAGTCACCTTGTCACCCAAGATGGTCTGTGGAACTCCAGCTATATGTAAGAGGGGCCAGAAGACAGACAAGAGGCAGAAGGATAAAAAGAGACTCCTTCCTGCAGGCAGGCTACTTTAAGCAACATTCAGAGAAATCACACAGAACATATTTGCTGATATCTCATTGGCTGATGCTTAGTCACATGACTACACCTAGCTTTAAGGAAGCTGGGAAAGGTAGTCTTTCTTTCCATGCATCAATATGCTCAGCTAAAATTCAGGATTCTGGACTAAGAAGGAAGGGGAACCATGGATATCCAGGTAGATATCCATGTTTCTGCCACAGTGGCTGACATGTCACCTATGCCATAAAATCTTTAATTTATAATCTTACCTGAGCTCTGCTCACTTTGAATCCCACAACGTATTGTGTGTGCTTCTAATTACAGTTTTCGTGATCTATTCTATGCTGTACTTTCACCTTATCCTTATAATTTGGGGGTCAGATCCTTGAAGCCAGACACTGTCTCAATCCTCTATGTATTTCATGCAGCACAAAGAACATAGTCTTGAACTGAGTAGATGTTCAGTTAAAGTGCAAATGGAGTCTCCTTCTTTAGGTAACATTTAGAGAAACAAAGAATGGTCATAAATGATGTTATATTAATACATACCATGTAGATGATTTCTGTTATGTCAATAAGAATATAGGTTTTCTGCCCCAGCCAGTATGGCTCAGTTGGTTGGGTGTCATCCCACAAACCAGAAGGTCCCTGGTTCAACTCCCAGTCAGGGCACATGCCTGAGTTGCAGGCTTGGTGTCCCCCATGTCCATTGGGGCACATGCAAAAGGCAGCCAGTGAATGTTTCTCTCTCACACTGATGTTTCTCCCCTTCTCTTCCTCCCTTCCTACCCCTCTCTCTAAAATAAAAAATAAAAATAAAAATAAAAATAAAGAGTATAGATTTTCCAACAGATAGAAGTGTTTGAACATCTACTTTGGCCTAAGTACAGGGCTAAGTAATAGAGATAATTTTACTGCATCATGCAGACATGTTTGAATAACACAGAAAATGCAAATGATGAGTTTATATAATCATATCATTGCTCCTGCCTTCAGGGATATTATAAACAAACGAGGAAGTTAACTAGTATGTAAATAAATACGACCCATATAAGCAAATTCCTCGTATTACCTAAAATAGAAAAACATTTTAAAAAGAGGAACTCCCGTAAGAAAGGAGAAGCCTTGGAGATTGACTTTCGAAGAGCTATGAAGATAGCGTGTTTCTTAATAATGTTAATTGAAGAAGGGCTCATATCTGATAATGTAGTATACCTGATTATTGGTAGAAGCATTCAGAAAGCTCTACTTGAACCAATAGTATTTGAGAGGAGGCCAGAAAAACAGAACATTGACGGGAGGCATATGGTGGAAGGTAGGGGCTCTAGGCAAAAGTATCATTGGGACGTCTGTCACAGAGGCAGGAAATTATGGAGCATGGTTGAATATCAGAGCATTTGCTGTGATCTAGGTTAGAGGGAAAAGTGATCTGAAGTAGAAGGAGAGTAGTGGAGATGGAACTGAAGTAAAAGATGTATAAAGAGCTTGTCTTATTACTTTGATGTAAAAGGATGGGCAAGACCCGAAATGTTTTCTCTTGGGTGTGAATGACTAGGAATGTCCTATACACATGAGAGATACTAATGTGTGATTTTGTCATAGAGTTAACAAGTGGTAAATGTACTCAGGTAGCCCTCTTTAAAGCTGGCATAGCTTACCATAATAGAAGGAAATAGAGGTAACCAATAGTATCATTTAATAAGAAAAAATAAGCCCACTGCAGACTAATTTTTATATATATATATAATTTATATATATTGTAAACAAACAAAAAAATGCCAAAAATGTTGTGTAAACCTTAAACTCAGCAGGAGAATTTGGTTTAGCTCTTAAATATATGATAAATAATAGAATTTTATTTTTTATTTTCCTCTCTTGGCTGGCACTCTGGGGCAGTCACTCTAATTCTCTTGGTTGTGTTAACATGTTCACAATTTTGTTTCTTAAAGTAGAAAGTAAATTAACAGTTCTTTATTTAGCCTTTTTTTTCTCTTCACTTAGCAACCCATTTCCAATAGCTATGGGAGCCAAATGGTTGCTTACGTCATGTAACTTTTGAAAAATCCTGTGAAGTTTCGCTACTTTATATGAGTGGATTTATGTTTCTGAATCTGAAAAAGAGAAAAAATAAACTGTAATGGAATTATTGGGCAATCCTAAGGAAACATCCAAATTATCATTTCTAGGAATCAAGGAAGATCTTTAGCTGCCTAGCATGTGGGGAGAAAAGTGAAACAAATACTTTATGAAGGCCTAGCCTAATCATTTATACAAAAAAGAGCAAATTAATCATAATGATCACCTCACTCTTCAAATCTCTTCCTGGAATATAGCTCATTCTGGACTCCTATCAAAGTGAACCACTCATTGCTCTCTCTAAGATTCGTGCTCTACCCTCCCCATGTTTGTGGTTGATGCACAATCCTACCACCTGAAGACGTTTCCTCTCATTCAAAACCCAGTTACTAATATCCCTCCTTCTTGAAGCATTCCCTGACACCCTATACCTCAACAGCACTTGCTTGCATTCTGGCTCTGTAGCACCGTGTAATCATTAAAAGCACGGCATTTGTGGTAAGAAAACCACCAGCTTAACCCTACTCTGGTATAGGCTAAAATCTCAAGAGAACTACTAACCTCTCTAAAAGTGGAAACAATCCTATTGATCTCCCAGCGCATAAGTGAAGATCAAAGAAAATAGTGCATTTAAAGTAACAACATCTAAGAAATTGTCATTGTTAGTTTAATATTTTTATCTTTGGTTCTCCCATAGCCTTATGCTAAATGTCTTACATAAACAACATATTATTAATTAAGTGGTCAACTTTGTGCCCAGCACCATTTTTGGTCCTAGAGATGCAGCCATGAATAATGAAACTAGGTCTTTGAATTATGCTCAGAGTTAGGATGATAAAAGATACTTAAATAAATAAATAAAGATCACATTTTATTTAGTTTTATGCAGAATGTTAAAACTGGTGATGTTCAGAGAGGGAATGGGTAATTGCTTCAGACCGGTGGTTAGGGAAATCTCTCCTGAGAGGGGTCATTCCAGCTCTGACCACAATATCCCCACTACCACCAAACCTAACCAAACACACCAACACACCACTTCATATAAATGCAATCATACAATATGTGATCCTTTAGATTTGGCTTCTGTAACTAGGCCTAATATTTTCAAGATTCATGTTGTATAAAGCATGAGTATTTCATCTCTTTTACTGCTGAATAATATTATAGACTATAGATACCTGCATTTTATCAGTTGATGAACATTAGGTTGTTTCTACTATTTGGCTTTTATGGATGTGGCCACCATGAACATTGATGTATGTGTTTTTGTGCGGACACATGTTTTCACCCCTGTTGGGTCTATACCTAGGAACAAAATTTCTGGATCATATGGTAACTCTATTATTTTGAGGAAATAGCTAACTGTTTCTCAAAGTATATTTCAAATTTCACATTTCCACAATCAATGTATGAGAGTTCTAATTGCCCCACATCCTTACTAGTGATCGTGGCCGTGGCTGGTGTGGTTCAGTGGATTGAGGGCCAGCCTGTGAGCCAAAATGGCGCTGATTCGATTCCCTGTCAGGGCACATGCCTGGGTTGTGGGTCAGATCCCCAGTTGGGGGCGTGCGAGAGGCAACCAATCGATGTTTGTTTTGCACAGCAATGTTTCTCTTCCCCTTTTTCTCCCTCCCTTCCTCTCTCTCTAAAAATAAAAGGAATAAAAACCTATAAACATTTATGCACGCAATGTAGGGGAACATAAATCTAAACAGCAAATATTGACAAATGTAAAGGGAGAGGTTGACAGTGATATAGTTATTAGGGGACTTTAACACTCATTGATATCAACGGATAGGTCATTCAGAGAGAAATCAACAAGCTATAACAAGAGATAAGGAAAGACCCAGCAATTCCACTTCTATGTATTTATCTAAAGATATCCAAAACACTAATTGGAAAAGACATATGCATCCTTATGTTCATTGTAACATTATTTACAATATCTAAGATGTAGAAGCAACATAAGTGCCCATCAATACATGAATGAATGGCTAAAGAAGAGGTGGTACATATATACAATGGAATATTACTCAGCCATAAAAAATGAAATCTTGCCATCTGTAAGAACATGAAGGGACCTAGATGGTATTATGCTAAGTGAAATAAGTCAGGCAGGGAAAGACAAAAACCATGTGATTTCACTTATACAGTATGTGGAATCTAAAAAACAAAATAAATGAACAAACAAAACAGAATCAAACTCATAGATACAGAGAATATTTTGAAAGTTGCCAGATGGGAGCTGGTTAGAGCGGGGAGGAGGAAAAATGGGAAGGGATTAAGGTGTACAAATTGCCAGTTATAAAAATAGTCATAGGAATGTAAAATATAACTTAGGGAATACAGTTAATAATATTGGGATAACTATGTATGGTGTCAGATGGGTACTAGACTTAGTGGGGTGATCACTTCATAAGGTATATAAACGTCTAATCACTCACTAGGCTGTACATCTGAAAGTAATGCAGGGTGGGGCAAAAGTAGGTATACATCTGTGCATATGTGAAACATAGTTTATCAGTGTGTTATTATTAATTATTGTATTATTTTCCATATGAACAACTGTAAACTTACTTTTACCCCACCCTGTATAATATTGTCAGTCAACTGTAATTGAAAAATAAAAAAATTATTTTTAAAAAAGAAAGCTAGTGTGTGTATTAAGAAGTGAAGGATGCAGACTTCTCTCTCCAACATTCTCTGATAAGTAGACTTGAATGAATCATAAATTTCTGTTATCAGAGTCATAAAACTGTGTTCGATCTGACATACGCTTTGAGAATTTTTAGACACTTAACAAAATTATTTGCACTATAAAATGATTTATCACCCAGCACAGATTTTCATTTCATCTTTACCAAGTTATAGATTCGGATGTGATAACGCTCTACACAGCACAGGTCTCAGAATTTCCCTTCCAAGCCCCAGCGGCCGTGCGGGGATGGCTTTACCACATTTTACGTGCCCATAAGAGTGGAAACACATCTGCTCTGTGGGTCATCAGTAAAAATTGCCAGTGAGTACTTTGTTGATGTGGTTAATGAGAGTGACATATTCATTTGCATTAAAGTGACTTAGGTTATCCCAGAAATGCTTTTCTTTTACTTTTTTTAAAAGTTGGTAGAGATGGAAAGTAAGATTCTAGAATTCTGCATCTCGAAATGAGCAAGTTCATAATGGAGGAAATATAAAATGAGACAAATTATAAGCAAATTATGAGGTTAATTTTTTGGTTGCACTTTGGGTAAAAATAGGGTATTGATAAGTAAGAAGACTGTATGATGGCCAGAATATAATGTTCACATGTGATTCAAATGCATTAAGAATAGAAATATGCATGACATTTGAAACACTGCTCAGATAAAATCAAGCAGTCCTGGTCCCTGTTTTTATGGGACATTGCCCTAATATTATTGGTAAATTATCTTAAATGATAAGGGTAAAAAATATATATTCCATTTTTTTAACCTCCACTTAAACATTTTCAACTAACCTAAATTTCAAGTGATTTCTCCTTTTTGACCCCTCAACGTTGATCGAGGGAAAACTCTCAGTGAGGAATTCCAGTTAACCTATGATGTTTCAGAAGGCATCTTTCTTATGAGTATCATCTAATGCATTAATATGCAAAATTAATATGAACAATGGCAAAAATTCAACATCAAGAAGAGCCTAGGGAATTGAGGAATAGAGAATAAAACAGTTATGAAAACAACCAGGCATATTTATTATTAATTATACCTTTGAGCCATCCCCACTATCATTATATCAAGAGCAACTTTCCATTCACTTCATCATATAGACTAGGTTTTGCTGTAAGGCAAACTGAAATTTAACCCAAGATTTAAAAGAAACCTTCTATTCTTATTTAATAACTGGCTAGGCATTCCAGATTTTAAATAAAATATATGAACTTTTTTCTGTGAGCAAAGATATTTCAAATTCATCTTATGAATAACGTTTAGTGCTTTTTGATTTAGGTTGGACACGAATAGTTCTTCAAGTTGCCTAATTGCCCCTCTTTCTGATTAGTACCTATTTCTATATACATCAAACAATATCTAATTATACATCACATATTAAAAATCATTTATTTTGTATCATCCATGCACTGACATTTCCCACAATAATTTTTGGTATGTGAAAATTTAATTCACTCTCTGCCATTTCAAGGCCCCACAATCTATAATTCATTATAATTTTATAGCACTTTATAAAGAACATTCTCACACAGGGCAGGGAATTATTATCTCCATTTATAAGTGAAGAAACTGAAGTCCAAAGAAGTTAAGTGAATTGTCCAATATCAACCCTCTAGTATATAATATGGGTTTCTCTCCCTGTTAATTAAGTTTTGCCATGGGCTGCAAAATTAATATACAAATACTTTGATGTATGTGTATACATATAAATAGACAAACATATTCACACATGTGTGCACAGGAAAGTATTAAATATCTGTTAAAGAAAGTACTCTGCACCTTGCAAAGGCTAAGCAAGTATAAGCACCATTATTATGCAGATTCAGAATAAATAAGCAAAAGAGTAAGTAAGATTTGAAATATTTGACAGCCATTCTTCTGCTTGCAAAGGGCAATATATTTCAATGTTCAGAACAAATGATTCAAGAATCCTAGCTGGGCTGAAGAGGTAAAAACAAATAAATAAGTAAATAAATCTATAAAGGTAGGAATGAACTGGATTCATCACCAGGAAGTTAAGGAACGAGTTCACCAAAGGCTTTGGAAGTGAAAGTCAAAGCTTTAGTATAGCTATAACATCTTCTAAAGTGGAAGGAAATACGAGACCTAGAAAAATGGGAAGACTTTTCTTCTTTCTCAGTCTATGAATAAATATAAAGAAGTGATAATTAGCTATATGAGTTAGCTTTAAAAAGTAAAAATAAATAACTAAATTAAAAAATATTTGTTCTTCAAACTGCACTAACAAGGAGAATGGGGACTTGTAGATGGAAAGCAAGATGACAGCTAGTGGTGGGGGAGATGAAGGGGTGGAGGGATTCAGCAAAATGGAAAAAGGACTTATGGACACGGACAACAGTGTGGTGAATGCTGGGGGGAGGGGTGTAAGGGGATTAAATGGTAATGGAAAAAGATACAATAAAGATTAAATCAAAAAAAGAAAAATAAGAAAATGTAAAAATGGACTTTTTTTTTGTTTTAAAAGTTCATAAATATTATCATTTATACCATGAACCAAAATCTGATTATGAAAAAACAAATAATCATCACAAGCTGGGGAAGAGGGAAAAGTAGAAGGACAAGCAAAATATGGGAATATTTCTAGTGGTTTGTTAAAAGGAAAACTCAAGTTAGAAAACAAACATAGAGAAAGAAATACAATTTTCTAAGGCACAGACTGTGAAGGGCTCCTTCCAGCGCATGCCATGCACATCTGAAAATAAGAAACACTGTAATCACATTGCTATGCAGCTGGCATTTTGTTAAAATGGTGGGACATAAACTCTGAATTGTGCTATATTACCCTTTTACCAGTCAAGTAGATGTTTGTACAATTGTTCAAAATAAAAGCTCTCACAAAATGGATGCACTGAATATATCACTATTATCACCCATACAGCTTTATACATGTCTCCTTACTACTTGTGACCAAGTAAACTTGGTCAATTACTCACCGGGGGCTAAGAAGTATTGAGGAATGGCACTTCTTGAGGCTCTCGCCTCTGAGATCCTCATTTCAAAATCTGAGAGTAACTCTGAGACCTACAAAGTCACGGTGTTCTGAGACAATCCTCAAATTGTCCTCCATTATCACAGCGGGACAGAGTTCTCCACAGAAAAGTAATGAATGAGAAATATTCTGTTTTTCACAGCCACACACAGGCTAAGTAAAAATTCATCCTGAGGAAGACTCAGAGTTTTTTGCTGTAGAATCATTGTAACTCTAGTATTCGGACAAGTAAAGAAAGTCAGCACAATACTGTTAGTCTCATTTATAATCTAATGATTGACATGGAAACATATTTTACAGTTTTTATGAAGTTCCTTAACACAAAATGTGCCACTAGTGTTTGGTCTTGCTAGTGTCCCTTTTTAAAAAACATTGTTTGATTATATCCCATGTAAAAGTGTTATGTGTCACATTTTCAGAAGAAAAGAGAGATCACTAAGTAGGCCTAGCACTGGGGAATGGAGTAAGGCCTGACTGAGACTTGAAAGGAATGTCTTCAACAGTTTAGTCCAATTAAAAAATGGGCAAGGGGCCTGAACAGACACTTCTCCAAGAAGTACGTACACAGGGCCTATAAACACATGAAAGGATGCTCAGCATCACTAGCCATCAGAGAGATACAAATTAAAACCACAATGAGATACCACTTCACACCAGGCAGAATGGCCATCACAGCCAAATCAACAAACAAGTGCTGGCGAGGGTGTGGAGAGAGAGGAACCCTAGTGCACTGTTGGTGGCAATGCAGACTGGTGCAGCCACTGTGGAAAACAGTATGGAGTTTCCTCAAAAAACTAAAAATGGAGCTGTCTTTTGACCTGGCAATTCCACTGCTGGGATGATACCCTAAGAATCCTGAAACACCAATTCAAAAGAACCTATGCACCCCAATGTTCATAGCAGCACAATATACAATAGCCAAGTGCCGGAAACAGCTTAAGTACCCATCTGTAAATGAGTGGATCAAAAAACTGTGGTACATTTACACAATGGAATACTACGCAGCTGAAAGAAAGAAGGAGCTCCTACCCTTTGCGACAGCATGGATGGATCTGGAGAGCATTATGCTAAGTGAAATAAGCCAGGTGGTGAAAGACAAACACCATATGATTTCACGTATAAGTGGAACCCAATCAATAAAACAAACAAGTGAGCAAAATAGAACCAGAGGTGTGGAAATAAAGAACAAACTGACAGTGACCAGAGGGGAGGGAGGAGGGGGATAATGGGGGAAAGAAGGGGAAAGGTTATCAAGGACCATGTATAAAAGACCCATGGATATAGCAATAGGGCAGGGGGGTAGAATGGAATGTGGGAGGTGGGGATAGGTGGGGTAGGGGAGAGTAATGGGGGTAAAATGGGGAGTAATGGGGGTAAAATGGGGGTAAAATTGTAACTGAAAAACAATTTAAAAATTGTCAAGCTTAAAAAAATTGCTTATGGATGCACAGAGGGAAATAACATGGGCTGTGTGATGCCACAGTGTCTTCATGTTAGCATGCTTTAGAGCAGGCTGGCTGCCTGAACCCTGCCTATGCAGATACATACATCTGATCCAGGCTTCCTTCTGTGTTTGCCAAATAACCATGGCTCTACCAAATGGTATTTTTACTTCATTTAGTTTGACAGTCCTTTCACCTTCTTCAGAGTGATATATAAAAGAATGAACAATTTGGAGATGCTTAGGGATGGTGTATTAAGGCAAATTTGGTATAATATGTCTTCCTTTCTTTCTAGTATCCCATTGTTGATTGTCTGAGATAAAATAAATAATACTGTAGTGCAATATTATTGTGGCAATAACACAAAGCTAAAAAAATACAGCAAAGACATTAATTCCAGGCAAGCAACACTGAAGGTGAAATATCTTCCTTTCTGAAGTGGGTTAAACAGGGGCTCCCAAAAGATGTCTCCATGTCCTAGATTTTGGAGCCTATAAAGGTTACCTAATTTCAAAAAAGGGACTTTGCAATGCCATTAAATTAAGATGAAATGGGGTGCAGGGTGGAGGGGATATAGGGGAAAAAAATGGGACAACTGTAATAGCATACTCAATAAAATATACCAAAAAAAAAAAAGAATCTTGAGACAAGGAGATCATCCCGGATGATCTGGATGGACACTAACTCCAGTCACAAGTGTCTTTGTAAGAGACACACAGGAGAGAAGGCAGGCACACGGAGGAGGAGGCCGTGTGAAGACAGCGGCAGGCATTGGACCCTTAACCAGAAGCCGGCAGAGGCACAGACCAGGTTCTCCCCTAGTGTCTCCATCGGGAGCGAGGTCCTGCCAACTGCCTGATTTTGAACTCTGGCCACCAGAATGATGAAGGAATACATTTCTCTGGTTTTAAGCTACTAAATTTGTTATGGCAGCCCTGGGAGACTAAAATACTTTCCAGACTAGGTAGATGGATAGAAATAGACCTATATAGATATTGTATACATATATGCACACGCATCATTATGTGTAGACACAAGTATACATGTATGGTATGTGCACCTATGTGGTTATGTGCACACGTGTATACACACATGATTACATATATCATGTATATATGTATACACATGTATATATTTATAATCAATATATTTATGGCATAGCCTTCACTAAATAAATCTTAACAACCTGCGGTGTTTTGTAATATCTGTTGAATATCTCTGAATGCTTGTTATAGGCTATTTGTATCTCTCCAAAATTCATATGTTGCTCTCCTAACCCCCAATGTGATAGTATTAAAGAGTAGGGCCCTCAGGAGGTAGTGTGGCTATGAGGCTGGAGCCCACATTAATGAGATTAGTGCCCTCATAACGGGCACGAGAGAACTTGCTTCCTCTCTCTCCCAGCCACGAGAGAATACGCTTAGAAGATTGTCACCTGTACACCAGGAAGAAGGTGTGAATGAAAAAGGGGTGCTATAATAAGTGTGACCAAAAGTAACCTCACAGGGTACTCTGGTCATAAATTCCTAACTGGGCAAGGCAGGGTGGGTAGTCGATCCCCCATGTTTCCAAATTCTTTAGTAAAATGTTTTTAAGCAAGCCTGGTCCATTGTTCGTGTGCATCTAGATTAACACACCTTTGAAATGCCAGAAATAATCATCTTTTCCAGGGGCCTCGAAGGACTGACCCCCTTAAGGGCACATACCTGTGTTAACTGCCCTGTACCTTGCCTTCTCCCACTCTCACACGGTCTTCCATACGTTCCTTCCTTGATTCCAAATGTAGAAAATAAACTTCAAACCTGTCATTCTCTGGAGGATTTGAGATCTTGCTTCCCAACAACGTCATCTGTTTGGCTCCAATAAACTCATAAAATTATCTACAGGTTTGAATAAGTTTTTACATCAACAAAGCCCTTTACCAAGAACCTAACATTGCTGGCTCTCTGATCTTGGATTTCTAGCTGCCAGGACTGAGAAATAAATGTTTATTGTTTAAGTTAATCAGCCTAGGATATTTTTCTTACAGCAGCCCAAACTATGACAGTGCCCCAAGTTCATCAGGTTTTCCTGGAGAATCATGAGTGATTTTTAGTGTTTAGCTTAACCTTGTTGTAAAAGTGATAAACTGTAAAATTACTATGGCATGAAATTTAAAGAAGTATTTCATCCAGCAGATAATTTTAAAACAAAATTTAAACCATGCTAAATGTCAAGCAACAACTATGATTAGCATCTGTGGCCTTGGGTTCCAGAGGGCAGGCAGGAATGATAATAGTGGCTCTTATCCATCTCACGAACTCGATAGAACAAGCCTTCCTGAGTACACCATGAGGTTCTTCCTAAGTTATCATAGCGAGGAAAGAAATACCACTTCCAAAGAATTTTTCTTGATTTTTGTTAACGGCTCCTGATTTCCTTCCTCTAAATGGATCCTAGGGAAATCACAGAAGCAAGAATCTTCCTGAGGATACAGAAGGCTGTCATGAGTTGGTATGAGGAGTGAGTGAGGCAGTGGCGCTATGGGGACAGGGATGTCTGGAGACTGAAGTGGAAGGATAGCCCGGAGGAGAGCCTTAAGTTTCGTTCGTACTTTTTACCATATCGCCTATGGGAAATTGCTTGCCCCGTGACTGGAGAAATTTAGAGCAGCTGCCAGGCTGTTGGGGCTGAGGGCATATATGAGGACCGTAGCCCCCCACCCCCGCTCCCCAGTTCTCGCAGAGATTTATGAAGAGACGTGCACAAGGATGCTCACTGCAGCCTCATGCGGGCACAGAGTTTGGGAGTAGAGTAGAGGCACCCTATTGGGGAATTAGGCAGCAGTTACTGTTTGCTTTTTACCAAAATATGAAGCCTCACATTAAAAAAAAAAAAAAGCCTAATCTTATACCCGTGAGTGGCTGGAAAAGAAACTGTAGACATTTCTATTAACTATGAAGCAGTAAAATATAAGAATTGGTGTATTTCAGCTACCTTATTAAGTCTCACCATGGGAAACATTTCTGTGAATTTTTAGAAAAAAAAGAGCTTTCTCAAACAGGTCATATTATCCAAAGAAATGAAGTAAATCAGAGTTGTCAATGTAAATTATTAATACCAGTAATTTTAGTGCTTTTCCTGTTCCCCATATTCTCATATCTATCAATCTAACCTTTCAAAGCATGGTCTGTGATTGTCCATCCTACCTCATGTACAATAATGTGGTTATAAAGTTATCTTACTTGTCATGCAACTCAACATCAGCAACCCAACCTACTACTCTGGTTGCAACCTAACCTATTACTGTGTAGTAGGTGTCCTGTAGGTTCCAGTGGCACAGCCTCCCCTATACCTAAGCTGAGTACTCGAGGTGCACCCTTCATGTGGGCTGAGTAGGTCCTCCTCTTATAGTTGAGACTTGATTGCTTTTGGCAGGTCAATGGGAGGCATTTACCCAGACCAGTCGGCTTCAAGAACTTGCTGTGCCCACTGACCACCAACCATGGAGGATCACCTGTGCAGGGGAAGGGTGGTGGTGCTCCAGTGTGTTTTGTAGCTGTTCACTGGGTGTACAGGCTCTGCAGTTTCCTAGGTGGTGCAGACACAGGTCATCCCCCATCTGTGTTTTGCCTGGGGCCACCCTGCCTGGGTTCTAAGGCAATCTGAGATGGCTGCTACTTGTTCTGGGTTTTGGAGATTCCCAGGGAAAGCCAAGCTGTGAATCTAGGTTGGCTGCTGCTAGTGCCATGCCTGGGGCCTCTTAACAAGGGGTACAGGGAGTAGGGGCTCAGTGAGACCAAACGTTGCTTGTTTAAGAGGATTTAGGAAGTTGTGAAGCATGAGCCAAGGCCAGACATTCATGTGGAAAAGTCATTGTTAACAGCTTGGGTGGGGCCATAAGTTGGGTGGGGCTGAGTCTCTGGGTATCTCCAAGATGGGTCAAACAGTGTTAGCCAGGTAGACGGAGTCTCAGATATGGCGCCTGCCTGCTGGCTCTGTGGCTCCTTGGTGGGAAGGTTCAGAAAAAGGGACAATTGCCTCTGCCCACCTTTCTGTCTAGGAGAAAGCTGTTCCCCAGCTGTCACTTTGATGCCAGACACTTCAGGTTCTCCCAGAATGACATGGTACCTTTCAGGCTCCTACCCTTGTGCTGCAGCTCAGAAGAAGTGAGTCTGAGTAATTCCACGTGTGGGTTCTTTCAGAGGAACTGCTTGGGAGTCTAGCAGTTTCTTCCACTGACTTACTCCCCACCGATTTTTACAGCCAGAAGTTATGGGGACTTATTTTCCTGGCACTGGAACCCTGGGCAGGGGGTCCTCATGTGGGGCTGGGACTCCTCACTCCTGAGATATCCCTCCCGAATTTTTATCCACCACACGTGGATATGGGTCCAGTCCATTCCGCATCTCTGCCCCTCCTACCAGTGTGGATGGATGTGGTTTCTTTAACTCTGTAGTTGTTGGACTTCCATTCAACTCAGTTTCTGAGTGATGGTTGCCCTATAATTTAGTTATATTTTTTATGTGGTTGTGTAAGGAGGCAAACCATGTTTACATATGCCTCCATCTTGACCAGAAGTCTCAAAATTTTTTTCTTTTTGATAGTCAATGTAAATAGTGAACAGAATCAGCTATTATATAGACCCAAGAGTAAAAAAAATGGTCACAATCTACACTTTAAAAAAAACATGCCTGCGTTAGAGACATCTCACGTAGGTCTAGAACAAGTGAGACAAACCCTAAAGATGCACAGACACAGTTGTAGAGGTTCAGTTGCTTGAGTCAGATGGGGCATTTGATGATTTTAGGAAGTCTCTCCATTGGAATTATATATATTACATATTATTATATATTATACACATATATGTAACTATTACATATATTAATTATATAATAAAATATCTCTCTGCTCCAATCTATTTCTCATTCTTTAGCCACATTAATAGTTTTAAAACATCATATCTAGGTCAGTCTTTTCCTCAAAAATGCTCAGCTCTCCTCCATATCTTGTAAGATAGCTCTCAAATTTTCCTTCCTGTCTATATCATGTTCTCTAATCTATACCTCTCTTCCCACAACTATTCAACCACATCTCCCATGAATCCTTACTAGTGCTCTTTGCTCCAAACTGCCCATTTCCAACTTCAAGCCTAATGTGTTTTTCATGCCAGTTGCCATTCTCAAACTGTCAACTGTGTAGCTCGAGCCCAATCTCTTTTTAAAATGTCTCAATATCTTTAGCACTCTTGGATCTGAATTCTTGTTGCACTTCTCTTCTCATCTGCTTATTTTAACATCTAATTATATACTTCTGTATCTTGTTAATTATTATTTCAATGTTTAATCAGGTTTCTATAATTAGGTATTTAAATCATAATTACTGCTGTATATGAGCTCTTTTTGTCTGCTGAATGAATGAGTATTGAGATAGCAAGTTAAAGTACAATGATCTAGAAAAATCACAAGTGATGTTAGGTCTCTTGGTTACAGAAATCTCAGAAATACACAATAGGTAATAGCAACTGATTTCTCATCTGTGACATGTCGGGCAATGCATACCAGCAGGGAATGACTTGGATACATGGTCAAGGCACATATTCAGTGCCTTAATCAAGATTTTGGTAATATTCTAGGAATGAGAGTATCTTGGACCTGGCTGATAGTAGTGAAAATGGAGAAACTATATTAAGACGGTGGAGCTGACAGTATATGCTGATGAATTAGAGGTTAGGATGTAAGAGAAAGGAGGTGACAAGGACAAACCCAAGTCTTTTGACCGAAACCTCAAAAAGACAGAATTGCCAGGAGTTCAGTGTCAGGCATATTTGGGTTGAAAAGCCTGTGAGACCTTCAAACAGAGATACTGAGTGGGTACTAAGGTCTGCAGCAGTGGGAGGAAGTCCTGGCTGCAGATATCCTGGGGGAGCCATCAACATGGTTTGACATTTCATACCTATGTTGAGATGTGAGTAAAAATTGCTTTATTTTTATTCCATATTAACTAAACAAGAAACCTTAGACACACAAAGCCTGAATAACAGCACAGTTCCCCTCGCCTGTTGGGTAGAACAGCAATGAGAACTTCCACCTCTGTAGCTTTAGATTAGGGCTCCTTCATTCTCAGCACTTGTCCTATTTAAACACATCTACCTCTTTGTTTCTGCCTCCATGGCAGTGGATTCAGCACATTTCATTACATACCCGTGACGTGCAGGAACTGTTTCAGGGGCTGGGGATGCAGCAATGAACAAAACTGACAAGATCCTGTCTGCTGTGGAGCTTACACCTTCCTAGAGGAGAAACACAAATGAATAAATAAGTATGTGTATGGTAGATTGGTAGGTGATAAAGGTAGACTTTCATGGTAAGTCAGGATGCGAGGGGAGGGAGTATCAGGCACAGCAGAGGCATTATTGTGTCATCGTTTTCTGCGGGGCAGCCATGGAAAGTGTCCTTGAACCGAATGAGCAAAGGTCTATGGAGAGAGAGGGACCCACATAGGGTCGGGGGGAACAAATTATCAGAGGGAACAGCTGCAATTTGAGAAGATTTATCTCGATAAGTCAGTAAATCATAAGAGAGACCAGATAAGAATTGTGAGTGAGGATATGTTTCCTCTTTGGCCTAAATGTAAATAGATTTTTCACCAGATAGCTCCATTTATAAATGAACAAATTTAGATCTGATATTATGGGATGAAAAGTAGACATTGCTCTTGAACTTAAGAACATGTACAACAGTAAAATAAACAATTATTATATTCTAGAAAGTGGAAGCTAGCCTTTGACCCATCCTTTACATGTCCAAAAACCAAAGGATACATTAACTATACACATGTACAAATATTACTGTCAATAGACACCCTTGCATGTGCTGCCATCTTGTGGCATAAAAGAAAAATATTATTCAGTTACTACAGTAATGATTACATTTATGCTACTACTAGTTCTCTTAGTTGACGAAATGTGTCTCCTAGGAGACAAAACCATGGTTTATAAGTATTCTTTGAGATTAAAAACCTTCCAAATAAATTAACACTGAATAAAAAACTAAAAAGTGAAATTTGTAAACACAGACTATATTAGCTTGCTAAAAAAACAATTAATTGTTTTGTAAAATTACTTCACCACACATGAGATTTCTTTTCAATACACAATACCTAATTTTAAGATTAACATCATCATTTTGTAATCCCTAAGTCACTCCTTTCTACCCTTAAGCAGATCTTGCCTTTCGATCTTCGATGAATTGCTTTCTGTAGATGCTAGGTAATATATAAAAGGGTAATTTTTATTCTTCCCCATGTCCATGGATTTTGTATTTTTTATCTGTAAGTGACTTGAACAGACCAATTGCCTGGGTAGTCACGAGCATTGTGCTCCGAGGAACTGGATTCCTGGGGAGGGGAGAGATGCCGGAGGAGGTGAATTAATGTGTTTTAAAAAGTAACTCCCTGTCACCTGGAAAGTTAAAAATATGAGACATTACCAGTGGTATGTTATGACCTCATTTGCCTTACGAGCGAAGGTGTTTGAGAAATCACTCTATGGTAACACTGAGTCACGGGTCTGACCTTTGCCTCCACCTGGGACTACTCACCAACACTGTGCCGTGGCCCTGCTCACACCCGACCCCAGATTCATCGCTTTTATCTCACAGTGGATGGCTGTGTGGCCGGCCTCCCAGCCATCCGTTGTGGTTGCTCACCGCCCCGTACTGGATCATATTTTTATATTGTCAAGATGCATGGCATTTACATTTGGTTCTACTGCATAACTCCCATAGTTGCGTAACCTTGGTTCCATGTTTAGATGAATTTAATGCTTATGGCCGATACAGCGAGTGGTCCTCCTATATCTGCCTTCCACCTTGTCTATTGTTGGTGACAGAAGTCTTGATTTTCACCTGCACACTTGGTTGTCCAGAATGCAAGTACACTTCAAAGACTTCTAGATACGGCTATTTGGCTAAGCTCTAGCCCACGGAAGGAACCAGAAGTGCTGACTGACTTCTTCCACTCACCTTTTTAAAAGAGAGCTAGGGTCCTACACTATTAATTTTTTTAAAAAAATCAGTTTCAAGAAATAGTATGTACGTTGGAGGACCCTAGACACACTACACGGTGGGAAATAAACTCTGCCAAATTTCATGAACTCATCAGTTAAGATTTTAGAAGTCCAATAATATGGGATGTGCTCAGATCCCCTCCAAAATAAAATACAAATTATTACTTCTTGGAGCCTGGCACCCTTGTAGGACAACTCTGAAGGACCATCCAAACTCTAAATGTTCCCTTGGGTTGGCTGAGACCTCTGCCGCATCGCGCTTGTCTGCCCAGTCCTGCTTCCCTACTTCCTTATAGGTGAAGGGGAGGAGTACCGCTTTGGGGCTCCCTAACTAAATTCCAGAAAACATAATTCCATTTCTGAGTGCTTTTCCAAGGAACCCATAGCAAAACACATTTCAGTGTCCACCCCGCCTCCAGTCAGAGCTTTCTCATTTACATAGTCTTCTGAATCTCACAGGATCTGATATTAAGTGTATTTAATTTTGATTTTGAACCTCCCGCTATCTATGCAGGTATAGTATAGACAGTTATACACAACATAATTCTATACATACATACATAAGCAGATTTTTTAAATACTGGACAAAACCCACAAAATGTAAACAGAATTATCTCTAGGTTGTTGATAACTGTTATTGTTCTCTTTTTAACAGATTTTTTTTTCTAAAAAAGGAAATTTATTATTTTTAGAACAAAAATTTTTAATAAAGCAAAAAAACTGGCATACATAATAACGATAACAGTAACTACCAGCCAAGAGTATCAAATATACCAAATAAGTCAGATGGATTTGTAACATAAAGCTCAGTTGTAGTGACTGATAAGTGCGTCTCGCCCTGGATGGGGTGGCTCAGTGGATTGAGTTCTGGCCTGTGAACCAAAGAGCCGCTGGTTCGATTCCCAGTCAGGTCAAATGCCTGGGTTGCAGGTCAGGTCCCCAGTGGAGGGCACATGAGAGGCACCCTCATATTGATGTTTCTCTCCTTCTCTTTCTCCCTTCTTTCCCCTCTCTCTAAAAATAAATAAACAAATAAACTTTTTTAAAAAAGAACATTCCTTATCTCCAGTCGATGTCTTTCTCTGCATTCCAAGTGGAAAACTGAGATAAACTTTGTGGCCCTGGTTGGGAATATTTCAACACTCAGAAAGGAGAAGCCAAAGGAGAAGCCAAAGGAGCTATTTCTGCAATCTCTAATTGTCAAGTGATGTTTCCGCTGTAATCCGCTTCAAGTGAAAGGTAAGCATCATGAAGGTGTGGAGTGACAACCACGCTATATAACACATTCACTTGTTATGGTTCAGGTTAATCAGCCTGAATGACCTTTGAGAATTTATTAGGAGGGCATTTTCTGGTGGTATTATTATTATTGGAAATTCAAGAATGAATTGCTGATTTGCTTTTTGCTAATGTTTGCGATCCTGGCTTTGAACCTTAACTCTTCTGAAGTATACATAACTCATTTAGTTGGGCGTCCCTTCTGTTTCCTTCTAGGCTCATCCTACGTTGCTTTTTGTTGTTTTTCCTAAGGAAAAAAATCTTATAATTCTTTACAGATTTAAAGCTCTCACTTATCTGAGGAGGGTGTATCTCTTTCTATGCAGTTATTAGCTACATAGAGTTAGGCCAATTATTTCTTAGTGAAGAGAAAATTGGCTTTTTCACCACTTGTTTTTGAGGTCTGTCTATTTTTTTTTTTTTTGGTATAGGGATAATGATAAGTTAATGTCACAGTGGAAACAATTTGCTCTGTGCGTGTGTGTATGTGTGTGACTTGTTTGAGAAATCTCTAGGACTTCATGTGTCTGGCACACAGTGCCTCTAACTCTTAAGACAATACATTTGTCCTCTCAAATCTGTAAGTCCACCTACATTAATGCCACATTTTACAAATTACATCTCGTTTCCTTTAACCTTATAAAGAGCTTTAAGAATAAAATGTTTTAAAATAGAAGCTCTATGTGTGGTCAATTATTAACAATGAAGGAAATAAATGGGCTTGCCACCTATGTATTAATATTAAATTATTTTAATAAGTAGTTTTCCTGTAATCATAAGCATGCCTGCACATACCATTTAATGAACAACTTCCCTATGAAAATACCTTCCTGTCTTTTTGGATCTTGTTTGAGTGTGCCTTCTCAATAGCTTCTTGGCTCTTAAAGGGTCATCATTTTTGGTTTATATTTTTACTGCAAAGCAATTAGCAGAAGGCCAGTGTCTTGCACAAAGATGGTGCTAATGCTTACTTGTTTAACTGCTTGATAGGCAAAAGATTAATATTGTGATGACACTGACTATATAAATTATTGTTGCCAGAGTTGAGTAAGGATAAACAGATGATACTACTTGCTCTAGCAGCAAGTGAACAGCTGTGTACATATATTCCAATATTATTCTGAGCCCATTGTGACTATATGTGGCATAGGAAAGACAGCCACAAGTTCTTTGTCACTTATTCCACTGAAGCTGGGTACGATGTCCCTTCGCTTTGAACCCAGGCAAGGCTTTGACTTCTGCGACAAATGGAGCGTTGCAGATATGTCACTATACCAGTTCCAAATCCAGCCTACAGAGGATTGATAATGTTCACCCTAGTTTTTAGAAGCTGTGGACTACCATGTAAGAAGTCTGACTGTCCCAAGGGGCAGAACATACGGCAAAGCCCTGAGATTACCATTCAGAGGGAGAATGAGTGAATGACTCTATCTTAGACCCCTCCAAACCAGACCAGTTGCTAGGTGAATAGCACCAAAGAATCCCAGCTGATGTCATATGAAACAGAAAAACACCCAGTTCAACTCTCCCTGAATTCCCAACTCACAAAATCATGAGATATAACAAAAAGGCTGTTATAAGCCACTACTGTTGGGGGTTGTTTCATACATAGCAGTTACTACCAGAACAATCTACATATTGGTCTGCACCGGGCAGTCCCAGTTTCTGCCTGTTGTCTCAGTCCCCTGTTGTAATTTACATTTGTTCTGGAGTTTCAGTTTTTTCATAAAGTATTATTACCCATTATGTTAAATAA
Organism: Mormoops blainvillei; assembly: GCA_004026545.1. Lineage (NCBI taxonomy): Eukaryota > Metazoa > Chordata > Mammalia > Chiroptera > Mormoopidae > Mormoops > Mormoops blainvillei. The sequence continues at coordinate 18,111 of PVJD01007688.1, read as the reverse complement.
GCCAAGATGGGTTTGGTAGTTTCCGTCATGGCTTCATCTAGAAAAGTATGAGAATTATGTGGATAGGCATCTCAACCTGAAACTTAATTTAAATTGCAAGACAACTAACCTAACCCTTTTTCTTTTCCTGAGACCCTCAGACTGAAGAAAACTAGCATCCTCCTTCAAGGTCAGCACGTAGGTTGCTTGCTAATAAAGTTACATTTCTGGGACATAAGCTGCAAGAGACAGCCATCTCTTTCTGGGCTCTGGTAGCAATAAGGAAACATTCTATATGGCTGTGGCTGGCCGCTCAGCAAGCCAGCCAGTGGTATCTTGGTCCTACCTTGGTCTGCTCCATAGACAAATCTGCGAGGCCGCCAGCCCTGCATGAAAGACTGTTCATGATGCGGGCGAAGGGCCTCATGGGAAACGGGTAATTGTAGGTTAAGAGTATGTGATTAATGGATAGGAAATAGACCTGGTTCTCTTATTACAGAATGAAGAGGGAGTAGTCTTACTCTGGGTGTAGTGGTATTATCATTATTATTGTATCATGTAAATCTATAATATTTATTTATTGCTTCTCAACTTTTAAAATGCTGCAATAAATATTCAGAAGCAATGAGCTAAAAATAAAAGTGAATGTTTAAGGATACTGAATTTTCATTTCTGAAGAAGTAGATGATAAAAAGTGATTTGTACAAATGTTCATTTCTCATCCACCATGGTATCTATACTGAATCATTTAAACTAGACGACATAAATCTGCTAAAGAAGCATCAGCATCTATCTCAAAAATTAACTTTTAAAGAGACTGTGCCTGAAGAAAACAACTTAGTATGTGCAATTGCAGAAAATGTGTTTACATATTAACCTGTGACGCATGATTTTAATTTACATCAAAAATACTAATTTTCTAGATTGTGGTCATTTCAAATTCCAAGATTTCTTGTGCTCATGTGAAAGTGAAGCTATAGGTGTTAATGCATCCTCTACTAGTAAAAAAAGAAACTTGGTAAATAGTTAATTAATGCTGTCTGTTTGTCAATGTCATCATGTAGTTCAAACAGAAAATCAGTTAAATTTATATCAATAACCATTTGAATATTTTTCATCCAACTATTGGAATCAAAGAGAAGTGTTTACTTCATTTTTCAAAAGTAAAACAACTTTTACTATGGTAAAATTTGTTTAAAATAGTAAACAAATCCTATTTGTGGATCCTGTTGTGAAATTTGTTTAAAAGTTCAATACTGAAGATAAAATGATTTATTTTTGTGGTAAAAATATGGAGACAAGCTTAGAATAAACAAAGATTTATAAATATTATTACACATACATGGAGAAACTGGTCCGTAATTTTTTGTGGTACAGTTGGTGTTAAATATTGTAAAAATCACTTCAACATAGCTGCAGGCCCTTCACTAATTGAATTTTAATTGAAAATGAGATGAATATTTGAGTCTTTGAAGAGCTACCTTGCAAATCAGTCTGCGTTCTACAATGGCATTAAACATTGTTTAAATGAGTTCTTTAAAGTTTAGAAGAATGTTCTTTAAAATTAGCTGGAAACTTCTAATCAAACTGCTCTACAAATTGTGCATTAAAAATCTATGAAGCATTTGTATATTGTATCAACTGAGAGCATTGCTTGCAAAAAGGAAGACAATCATATCATTCTTACAAAAATTGAAGAGGAACTGAACAAAATAGATTATGTGAACTCAAAGGGTATACTGTATAAGATTTAAGTTTGATGTCCTATTGCTGAAATTTGAATGTCTCAATTTTCAGGAAGAATTTTTAATATTAAGAGTTCCTATTTTTGAATCTAAGTAGAGTTGCTATACAATCTTATATTAGTTATATTAATTTCAGGTGTAAAGCGCAGTGATTTTACCTTAAAAAGGGATAATCCCACTAATTCTAGTAATTGTCTGTCACCATGACAAACTTATCAGAATATTATTAACTGTATTCCCCCTTGCCCTCTCACCCATTCGTCCACCCTCTCCCTTCGGGGAACCATCCCTTTAGTACCCATTTCTATGAGTCTATGTTTGTTGTGTTCTCTTTTGTTTTTTTAGATTCTACATATAAGTGAAACTATATGGTATTAATCTTCCTCTACCTGACTTATTTCACTTAGTATAATGCCTCTAGATCCATCCATACAGATAGAAAGAGTTTATTCTTTTTTATTGCTGCATAATATTTCATTGTATATATGTACCACATCTTCTTTATCCATTCTTGTCATCAGTGGACACCTAGGTGGTCTCCATATCTTTGCTTTTATAAATAATGCTACAATAAACATAGGGTGCATATATCTTTTCAATTTAGTGTTTTTATTTTCTTTGGATAAATACACAGAAGTGGAATTGCTGGCTCATGGTATATCGGTTTTTAGTTTTTTGAGGAATCTCTATACTGTTTTCCATAGGGGCTTCACCATTTTGCAGTCCCACCAACAGCTTTTATTTGTAATAAATTTAAATCCCATAGAGAAATTGAATAAAATTGAGAAGGCCTACAGTTCTCTAACATTTAAGCTTGGCAAAACATTGAAAAGAGTGACTCATAGAGAGGATTTTTTGATAAATTTTGTCTTGGAATAATATTTGCCAAAGAAGCTCCTGAAATATTAAGCAAAAACCTCACAGTTTAATAAAAAATTAAATATTGAGAAAGCCTTCTATTTAGCAGAACTTGTTCTGAGCTTATTATCATTTTAGCAATATCGGTATATGTAGGGAGAACATTTTAGCAAGTAAAAACTATCAGAGTCTACAAACAAGTACGTTTCAGATTCAGTGCCATAGAAGACAACTTTCAAGAAGATTGCAAACAATTTTATAAAAAAATTAAAAATAACATCCCATTGAAAACATATTCTCTAGAAAATATTAATGACAAGGTAGTAAAAGCAGAAATAGCTATGAAACTGATTAAAATATGTGTATATATGAATATATAGTATATAAACCAGAAGCAATTATTTTGCTTGTTATTTTAAGTTTTCAGCTAGGCAATATTTTTCCCTTAACTTATATATGGGCGTATCGTATTTTTTCTAATGAATTTTAAATTGAATGATTTTATACGTCTATCAAAATATAAAACCAATTTGATGGCCTATAAATATTTCTAAAAGCTATAATATTTGAATGATTTTAGTGCCCATGGTTTGCTCTCAAAGTGTCTCAGTCTGGAGGATAACTTACGTAGCTGCTTTACTTAATTCTAATATGAATTATTGTTTTTCGTCACTTATTTACTGACATTATCAAATTGCCGTCATTACCGGATTGCTTTTCTCTTTTCACAAAGCTGAAAATATCAATTTCCTTACACTTTGGCATTCCCATTCATTTTCTATTTCTACTACTTTCTACTCCCTGATTATATTTTTACCATCTTCAGTCTTAGACATTCATTGTTAAAGCTTTTTTTATGACGTCTTGAACTCTTCCTTTCCAAAACAACCTATGATCTTTCCCGTTTTCAATGTCTAGTTCAAATATTGTCTCTTTCCACCTTCTCTAAACCACAACTGATCTCATCCCCTTGTGTCCTCCCGAGGTGCTTTACTGGGCCACATCACATGGGCTTTGCAGTGTAGATAGCCATGTGCCCAGTGTCTTCCTCTAAATCAGCATATTTTCATGTTGGTCTTTGCTTTCTTCCCTTCCATCCCCTTCAGACTGTGGTACAGAGGATTAAGCCATGTGGCTCTCTATAAAGTTTGTTTGACGAATTGCTATTTTTCTGTAAATATTTTTTCACTTATCTCTTTCTCTTACCCATGTAATCATAATTAAGTTTATTCTTTTAATGCATAAATGTTTATATTCTTTTCTGATGTTTCTTACCCAAACTCCTCATTACTGGTATTTGAAGATGGCCTCCTAGGTTTTTTTTCTCACAAGTGGAAACAGTTTCCTGTTGTCTTATTCATCTCCTGGTTTTGCTGCACAGCCTTGTCTTTCATATTGTAATTCTAATGCCTTTTTGACAAAAATGTGATCATTTCCCCTCAGTTTTTAAGCCCCAATATTTCTCATCATGAAAAGAACACATTATTTCTTCAGACAACGGGTAGCATATGGTAGTTGACACAAATAGATGAGGATAATAAGCCATGAGTGTTACTGATATAAGGAAGCCAGGCAGGTAACAGCATGGAGAATGCACAAATATAACCATGTTTAGTGAAACTCTTTTAATTACAACTCTCCAAAGAAAGGTAGGAGACTTTGGTTAGTCATAAAAGACAGAATTTCTGATGATACAAACCATGAAAAGTTACTTGGGCTTATTTATCAAGAGCTTTTTCGTATACCTGGCTTGCAATTAAATGCCACTTCCTTCTAAGTTTCTTTGATCATTATTCAGTTTGAAGTTCTGAAAGGTCAAGGCCATGCCTGTTTTTGCTCCATATGTTTTGCCAAATATAATGCCCATTACAAGATATACTTATTCAATGAATGTATTATATAACTTTGTATCAAGAAGACCATAACCTGGTGTTATGGTGCTACTATTCCTTTTTGCATCACCTCCACTATGTCACCCTTTTTCCTGCTCCCAGAGACAGCTCCACGGAGCAGACATGGTTATCTCAAGCCTTCAGAACAGACAGGACTGCTTCATCATGTGCTCAAGAGCTCACAATAATCACGTAAGTGTATCAGGCACATGCATGGGCCGCTGCATACAAAAATGATTACACCCAGTACTTGTTGATCTCCACACACTATTTTATTCCTGGCATGTGTAGAGATTAACATATTTTTGTAAATAAATAAATATATGTATATGTATGTATATGGAAATATCTGTATGTATTGGAAGTGCATGTATGTATGCCTTAGAAAATCAGTAATGATCATGCAGGTACTTGTCATTCAGTTCCCTTCACTTCTTTTATTACCTCTTAATTCCAGACCCAGCTTCATGAAAACTGTGAAGTCTTCCAAATTTTTATTTTTTTAACGTGTGCTTCTACTCTCTTTTTCAACCATCATTGCCCCTGCTTGCATCCTTTTCTCATGACATATCAGGATGTCCTGTCGTTCTCCAGGAACCCAGTTTCACCTCCTCCACCTCCCCTGCATGGAGCTTCCTTTCCTTCTTCCCCCTGCTCTTGCAAGTGAAGGATATTATCAAATGATTTGTAAATATCAAAATTGTTATCCTCTCTGAGAATAAAATCTCTAACAGTGGAGTTTCATTTACAGAAAACAGAGTGTCAGACGATAATTTTGGGAGCAAGAAATATTATACATGTCTCTTACTCAAACAGTATAGGTATCCTCTAGCAACCAAAGACAACCCAGGTTTTCTTCTCAGTGGCACTGTTCTTAGCTGGTATTCTAAAAAACCAGCTGGTACAACACTTAAGGAAATGTATCTTTTTAAAGCTATTCAACTGCTCTAAAAGAAAGAACCACGCCCCTAACACTAAACGTTACAGTTCTTACTCTAGATTCTCTGCCTGCCTTTGGAAACTGCCCAACAGTTTTCATGTGGTGTTTAGCAGTCGCCCTCCACGCCCATGATTGATGTGGTTTGAATGCTAAAGTTATAGTTCCCTTGTCATGTGAAGTGATTTCCCAAGATGATCTGTTTCCTCTCAAACTTCAGACATTTTAACTCACACTCTGACAACAGCCAAGGCAGTTCTTATGAAAATCAAATTAACTTACCATCAAGGATATGTAAAAAAAAAAATTCTGGATCCTAGTCAGTGTTCTTAGATGTTCCTGGACATGACTGGAGATCTAAAACATGTTCTAACTATAGTCACTATGGAAAACAAATTCTATTTATTTGAAGTTAAAGGAGATTGATTTTAAACATCCATTTTTTCCAATAAAATCATTTAAGCTTCACTGTGACTACATGCATTAAACAAAAGGAGGATTTGAGGAAATTACCCCTTGGATAACAGAAAAAATGTCTCCCACTATTTTATCTTTGATGATCTGGATAATTCATGTAAAGAGCCCTGTTTTGCTGATCAGCTGGGATACATGTTGTTCTGGTAGCAAATGTAAGTGTTTCTGATTTTCTCTTCCCAACATTTTCAATTAAAATTTAGAAATAAGAGTTCCATTCTGTACATAAAAGACCAGGAAATGGAAAAGAATGCACAACACTGGTGCTTTGTAGAGATGAAACTGAAATTTGTAGAACTGTCAGTAACTTTGGCCTCTGCCTCCACCCATCATTCGCCCTCGGCCACGCCTGCCAAAATACTCCTCTGTTTGCTGTGCCACCTCAGGAAATGGTAATACCAGATCCTATTGCTTAAATCAAATGCCAGGACATAAATCAAATACCAATTTTTTCTTCTGTATTTGCAAAAGATACCATGTTCTGTTGTCTTGACCACATGTTAGTATTTCTAGAACTCTACTTCTCATCACTCCTATTGTTTCTACTTTATCTGAGGCCACTGGCAACTCTTGCTAGATTATGGGAGAACCTCTCTGATTTCTGTAGCCCCATCTCTTAATAGATCTTTCCCTCCTCTTCCTCAAACCCTCTCTTCAACAAAGTTGATGTATTGTCAGGTCCCAGCATACATCATACTCTCTTTTACCCCTGGGCTTGTGAAGTCCGCTTCTTTTATTTGGACTCTCCTCCCCAACCTTCCCTAACTACTTCTTTTCTTCTATTTTTCCTTCAAGGATGAGCTTGGTAATTAGCCTTCCTTAGCCTTTTCACCACCATAAGCCTGGTAAATGTCCCTTCTTTCTGGTCTTTCAGCCAAAAGAAAATTCAAAACAAACAAAATCAAACTGATTTTTAAACTAACACAGTGCAGTTTGATCATGATAAAACTATGGTTTCCAACAGACTTCATGAATTACTAAAAAAAATAATATGCATTTCTGCTTTCGATTACACTTTTACAGCCCCAGGCCAGGGTCACTGAGATGAACTCCGGGGTGAAGTCGCTAACGCCACGGCACTTCGTCACGGCAGCGCAGTGGGCGGAATCTTGCAGCCCGCCTTACGCCAGACTATTCTTGAAGCGCTTTGCTTACAGGCTTTATGAAAGTGTAGGCCTCCATAATTTGGCATCCTTTCCTTCTCAATTTTATAATTCACAAGAGAATGTGGGTGATTTAACTCATTAGAATTTAGGCGCTTAGTCCTCTCTGTAAACATTCATCTTTACTATTGTTTTGCTCTAACCAAAAAGCCTCAGAACTGGTATATATCCTATAATTATGACGTAGCTTCAATGTATGTGGCTCACTACAGAATACCATTTTTTCTTTATAGATTTTTCTGTCATCACCTCAAATTGCAATCATTCAAAAAGATTTGTGAACTAAAGCAGAGACAAATTACTTTAGCAAATTTGAATTATTTCACCAAAAAGGAAAAGTAATTTGCTTTTCAAAATCCTCTACCTGAGCAATATATAAATAAAGTTTAAAAGTAATCAAAATTGAGTCTCCTGCCCTTAGGCACTGCCAAAGCTGTAATCTCTCCCAATTTTAGTGAAGCGTGGGTATTTTGTGTCCTTCCAGTCTCCCTGCCTTGCCTTAAGAAAATACATGACTTTCAAATTCAAGGGAAAGGATAACCCAGCTTTAAATAGTATCCTTCTTCCATATGCATCTGAGGAGGGGCTTAATTAAAAAAATAAGTCTTAGGAGAAGCAAGTTTTGGGAAAGGGAGCCTTCAATGTCCATCAAAACTTAACTGTCTAAGCATGAGGCACACTCTCCCCCAGAGGGGTAGGTAGGTCAGTTCAGAAACTACCCTTTAGACTAGGTGCTCAGCTAAATGACATGCGTTGATATTCTACATTCACCAAATATTTAAGTCAATACAGTTTATTATAGTAAGATTGAATTAAAGCAAAATGAAATATATTCAATCATTAAATCATCAGTGATTGTTTTTAATCTTTCTTTGATTATGAAGTTTCTTTAGATTGCAGGACCTCTGTACTCTCATTAATGGAAAATTCTTGATGATGTGACAAAATACATTTTTATTAGGTAACACAAAAATTAAGAGTTACTAAGGTGTTGATTGTTGCTTGATTTTTCTATATTCCCTTCCAACAGCTGCTTAACAGCAGTGACCTTGTTTTGTATCCATGTGACCCCCACTCTTAGTACACATCGTTAGAGTTCATTGACCTCTTTGGACATGTAGATTAATGTTTTTCATCAAATATGAAGCATTTTAATCACTATTTCCTGTGCTCTTTTCAGTCCTCTCCTTTTGGTACTCCCATTTTGCGTAAATTGGTGTACTCAATGGTGCACATTTCTCTGACATTCTGTCCATTCTCACTGATTTTTTCTCTCCGTTCTTCAGGTTGCATAATTCAAGCTCACTAATTCTTTATTCTGGCAGTTCAAATCTACTGTGAGTCCCCCTAGTGAACCTTTTCATTTCAGTTATTTTATGTTTTAGGAAAACACAGAATTTTCATTTGGTTCTTTTTTTATAATTTCAGGTATTTTCTGTTTGATGAGACACTGTCAATACATCTTCATTTAGTTCTTTAAGCGTGATTTCCTTGGCTTCTTTGAACTATGTATAATGGCTACTTTAAGGTCTTTGTCTATTAAATCTAACATCTGGTTGTTCTCGCAATCATTTTCTTTTGTTACCCCCCATCTACCACCTCAACCCCATGTTTAGGTTTTCCTTTGAATGTCTCACAATTTTTGGTTGGACACTGGACATTTTTAGTAATATATTACAGTAACTCTAGGTGTTGGTTCTCCAGCTCTGGGCTTTATGGCTTGTTATTGTGTTCTGCTTGTTTATTTGGTTTAGCAATTGGTTGGATTAGTTTAGTGAAGTCTATTTTCTCTCCATAGTGTGAAATTTCTATTATCGTAGTGAAGTGATGCCCTGCCTAGTGTGGCTCAATGGATTGAATGCCAGCCTGTGAACCAAAGGGTTCCTGGTTTGATTCCCAGTCAGGGCAGAGGCCTGGGTTGTGAGCCCTGGTAGGGGGCACATGAGAGGCAACCACACACTGATGTTTCTCTCCCTCTCTTTCTCCTTCCCTTCCCCTCTCTCTAAAAATAAACAAATAAAATCTTTAATATTATAGTGAAGTGAAATCTATTTTTCTCTCCATAGTGTGAAACCTTAAGTGTGCAATCACTCTGGGGTGACAGTGGTTTTGACATGGTTCCCTTGCACTGTCTCCCTCACCAAAACCAGCTGTTAAGCCCACTTAACTAACAGTCAACTTCTCTATCGTTTTCAGTAATGCTCTGGGGCATAAACTGCTCCACAGACTAATACAGTTAAACTATGATCCTTTGTTGAGGATAGTTTTTGAGGTCACTGTTTCAAATTTGTTCTGATTCTAGGACCATTCCCAGAAAATGGTTACAGTTTAAAAAAAAAATAGTTTGAACCAGTTTTTCTGGGGAGCGAGGCCACAGAGTTCTTCCCACTGACATGCCGGAAGCTCAGCCTCCTCGGGCATTTGTTATTAGTGAATGAACATACCTAGCTCAGATTATTGAACTTAAAACCATCAGCAAATCAGACCCCGCTCAGAAATTTGGAATTAGGAGGCCAAGAGCCTGCAGCGGCGATCAGGAAGGGAAGATGCCAAAATGCTACGTCAAGAATTTTCATGAGGTAAGAGGCCCTGGTCAATTCAAATTGGTTACAACAAACAGAAGTGAATAGACACCATGAGAAAGTGAAGGTTGTGGGGTGATTGTTAGCGAGAATAGGAAAGCCAGAGGAAAGAGAAGCTCTGAGTGAGGGACCACGTGGCTGCACTGACAGCAGTTCCATTTCTTGTGAGGTCAGGTTCTACTCTGCTTCTCATCTTTGCAGCCTTGTAATCCTGTTGTATTCACACAGTACAACCATCCTGGCCATCAAATAAGACTAAAGAAAGCGAGCATTCTTTACCTAATAATTAAGACTCAGATTTTATTTTCCCTGCTCTCTTGTCTATGTGTCTAAGCAATACATTTGAGCAGAATAAAAGCTTAAAGCCCCTAAGAAAAACATAATAAAGGAAATGACTGGGGGAAAAAACCACAATTCAATGACCTTAAAACTTTCCTGATTAGAAGAACTAGGACTGTTGGATAAAATGTGACAAATATACTTGTTTTTTTACTGTGGCAAAAATATATACAATCACCTCAAATTTAGTGTTTTAGCCATTTTAGAATATGCATGCAGTTCAGCAGTATTTAATTGCATTCGCACTGTTGTGAAACCATCACCACCATCCATCTCCAGAGCTTCTATATCTTCCAAAACTGAAACTGTGCATTCATTAAACAAAAACTCCCCATCCCTCCCTTCCCACAGCTCCTGGAAACCATCATTCTACTCTCTATGTTTATGAATTTGACTACTCTAAGTACCTCACACAAGTGGAAGCATTCAATATTTGTTCTTTTGTGACTGGCTTATTTCACCTAGCATAATGTCTTTTTCATGGTTCATTTATGTTGTAGCATAAGTTGTAAGAAAGTTAGAACTTTCTTCCCTTTTAAAGGCCAAATAATATTCCATTCTATGTATATAGCACCTTTTGTTTACCCAATTATCCTTAAATGGACACGAATTTCTTCCACCTTTTGGCTATTATTAATAATGATGCTATAAATATTGGTGTGCAAATATCTGTTGAAGTCCATGCTTTCAGTTATTTTGGGTACATACCCAGAAGTGCAACTGATGAGTCATACGGTAATTCTGTTTAATTTTTTGAGGAACTGCTATGCTGACTTCCTTAATAGGCGCACCATTTTATATTTCCACCAGCAATGGATAGGAGCTCTGATTTCTCCACATCCTCGTCAACACTTGTTACTTTCTGGGTTTTTTTGTTTTTTTGTTTTTATAATAGCCATTCTAATGGAAAATATAACAATTTAAAATTCTTATCTGAGCACTCAGGAAGAAGTGCAAAGATGGTGAAAGCCAAGGTGGAAGGGGTTTAGGTTTGTAACTGACACCAGGGTATAGAAGACAAATATGGAGGTTGTGCAAGGTGAAGAACTGACTGAAGTGCCTGGATAAAGCCAGGACCACCAAAAAACTATACACCAGGTGAAGGAAAGGCCTGGGGTGGGGGCAGGGTTGGAAATCATCCACCAATTTGTGGAGATGTTCACCAGTTTATGGAGATGTCCATTTTAGCCTGAGGTAGGAAGAATAAAAGTCTGAGTAAAAAGATCCCTGAGAATTTATAACCAGTGGTGTGCCATCAAGCAGGTTTTGAATCAAATGTATATACCTGTATGGTCCAGAAATACAGAAGCTAATATATTAGCATGAAAGTAGTCAAGACACCCTGTCTAGTATGCTCAGGGAAGAAGAAAATACAAAATTGACTCTGAGACTCCCACCCTCCATCCAGACCCATAACATTTCCTTAAAGAAATCTCCCCCAATATAAGCATATAGCCCAAAATTATAAGATATGGGGAAATATAAGCTATAACAATGAAGTCATTAAATAACAAACATATGTACACTCCAAAGTAACAATGAAATCATCAGTAAATAAAAACATTAAAATATTTTAGTGTTTAAAGAAATAAGAATGAAATAAAAATAAAATAAAGGAATATACTTTTGAAGATGCCAAATGAAAAAAGTCACTGAAATTAAAAACAATCAATCGATGGAGTTGTTAATATATAACATCAGACACAATTAAGAACAGAATTAATTAATTGAATTATAGTTCTAATATGATTGCCTATAGTGCAGCTTTATTAAGTAGAAAGTAGGAAACACACAACAAAAAAGAAATTAAGAGACATGAAGGAAAGAATGAGAGAGGCCAATTTGCTCCTTACATTTTAAGAAGAAACAGAGGGGACTTCCAGTCAAGATGGTGGCGTAGGCAGACATGGTTCATCTCTTCACACAACCACATCAAAACTATAAAATATAGAAAAACCATCACTTAGAACGATCAGAAATTGCGTTGACTGATGTCTGACAACTACAGAATTAAAGAAACCACATCCATCCAGATTGGTAGGAGGGGCACAGATACAGAACAAGCTGGTTCCTCACTCACATGTGGTGGATAATAATTCAGGGGGGATATCTTGGGAGTGAGGAGTCCTAGTCCCACACCAGACGCCCCAGCCCAAGGCTCCAGTGCCAGGAAGATAAATTCCCACAACTTCTGGCTGCAAAATGAGCAGGGATTGAGTCGGTGGAGGAAAGTGCTGGAGCTGTAAGCAGTCTCTTAAAGAACCCACACACAGACTCATCTACTTAGACACACTCCCTCTGAGCTCCAGCACCGGAGTAGCAGCTTGAAAGGCACCAGTGGCATATAGAGAGAAACTAAAATGTTTGGCATCAAGGCGAGCAGAGGTCATTGTCTCTTTTCTAAAGCCAGCAACCATAGAGCTGGCAAACTGGTGTCATGTCTGAGACTCCATCAACCTGAGTAACACTGTCTGATCCATCTTGGAGATATCTAAGACCCTGCACCACCCAACTTACGGGCCCACCCAAGCTGCATTTCCATATGAATGGCTAGCCTTGGCTAATGCTTCACAACTTCCTAAATCTTCTCAGACAAGCAACAGCTGGTCTCAGTGAACCCCAGGCCCAGCACTAGCAGCAGCCAGCCTAGTTTCACAGCTTACCTTCGTCTGCAAATCTCCAAGTGCAACAAAAGTAGTAGCCATCTCAGATTGCTTTATAGCTCAGGAAGGGTGGCCCTGGGCAAAACACAGGTTGGGGCTGACCTTGTACCACCCAGGAAACCCCAGGGCCAGTGCATCCAGTGGACAACTACAGACTGTGTCAGAGCACCACCACCCTTCCCCTGCACAGCTGATCCACCACAGAGGGTGAAGGTTGGTGGTCAGTGGTCACAGCCAGTCCTTGTAGCTGAGTGGCCTGGGTAAATCCCTCCCATTGATCTGCCAACAGCAACCAAGTCTCAAGTACAAAAGGAGGGTGTACTCAGCCGACATGAAGGGTGCAACTCAAGTACCCAGTTTGGGTGATAGGGTGGCTGTGCCACTGGAACCTAGAGGACACTTACTACATTAGACCACACTACCAAGACACAGAGTCATAGCAGCTCTACCTAATACATAGAAACAAACACAGGGAGGCTGCCAAAATGAGGAGACAAAGAAACATGGTCAAAATGAAAGAACAGTTCAAAACTCCAGAAAAAGAACTAAACAAAATGGAGATAAGCAATTTATCAGATGCAGAGTTCAAAACACTGCTTATGAAGATGCTCAAGGAACTTAGTAAGGACCTCAGCAGTATAAGAAAGATTCAGTCAGAAACGAAGAATACACTAATTGAAGTAAAGAATAATTTACAGGAAAAAACAGTAGAGTGGATGAAGTCAAGAATCAAATCAATGACATGGAACATAAGGGAGCAAAAGACAACCAGTTAGAACAAGAAGAAAAAAGAATTAAAAAAAAAATGAGGATAGTATAAGCAGCCTCTGGGACAACTTTTAAGAGGTCTGACATTGCATCATAGGGGTTCCAGAAAGAGAAGAGAAAGAACAAGAAATTGGAAATCTATTTGAAAAAATAATGAAAGGAAGCTTCCCTAATTTGGTGAAGGAAATAGACATGCAAGTCCAGGAAGCAGAGAATGTCCCAAATAAGATTGATGCAAAGAGGCCCATCCTGCCAAAGGTTAAAGATAAAGAGAGAGAATCTGAAAAGCAGTAAAAGAAAAGAAGTTAGTTACTTACAGGGGAATTCCCATAAGACTGTCAACTGATTTCTCAAAATAAACTTTGCAGGCTAGAATGGAATGTCAAGAAATATTCAAAGTCATGAAAAGCAGGGACCTAGAGTTAAGATTGTTCTACGCAGCAAAGCTATCATTTAGAATCGAAGGTCAGCTAAAGATCTTCCCAGACAAGAAAAAACTAAAGGAGTCTATCATCACCAAACCATTATTATATGAAATGTTAAACGGACTTATTTAAGATAAAGAAGAAGATCAAAACTAGGAACAATAAAATGGTAAAAAATACATGTCTATCAACAATTGAATCTTAAAAACAAACTAAGGAAACAAGAAGAACAGAGACAGAATCATGGATACAGAGAGCATTTTGTTGGTTGCCAGGTGGGAGGGTGGTGTGGGGAATGGGTGAAGAGGTGAGGGGATTAAGAAGTACAAATAGGCAGTTACGGAATAGCCGTGGGATGTAAAGTACAGTGTAGGAAATGGGGCAGCCAAAGAACTTACACCATGACCCATGGGCATGAACTGTGGTGTGGGGATTGCCTGAGGGAGTGGGAGGTGCTGGGTGGAGGGGGCAAAGAGGGAAAAATCAGGACAACTGCAATAGCATAATCAATAAAATATAATAAAAAAGTCAGTTAGATTAAGTCAAGAAATCAAAATTCTGAATACGGAAAAGACAATAAAAAGCACTTTCATTTCCAGATTTGGGAAAGGAAGCAGGTAATGCATTCACTATCTTTTTCACAATTACCTCTGTGTGTGTGTGTGTACTATTTCTTGAATGTACCATTATCTAAAGTGGACATCTGAGTCAATTTTCTGTTTTATAAATTGTCAGTGATATAATGAAAATTAAAGTGAATTCTCCATGTATTAAGAGCTGCAGTATTGAGACCATGTATTATATTCTGATGTAAACAAGGTAAAATATTGAAGACGAAACCTGTAAGGGCAATAACACAAATAAATTTCTGTCAGACTGAGTTTTCAGACAAAAAGGGAATTCTTTTTTGATGTTTTCAAGAAAACCGATAAGGGAGAAACATGAAATAATTGTTTTATTATCAAAGATAATAATCAAAACTACAGTTAATATACAGGTTATTTATTATAGAACTGTATACCCCAAACCTATATAATTTTATTAACCAATGTCACTCCAGTAAGTTCAATTAAAAATAAAAATAAATATTTCCATTAGAAATATCCTACTCCTGTTAATTCTGCATTAGTCAAATATTTTGGTGATTGATGAGCAAACCAAATTATTAAACTTTAAAAAGAGCCTATAATGGCCCATTGTTTATGATACACATTAAAATAATTTCCTACCCTATTTAAATCCAAAAAGAGGACATACTTGAAGATATTGTGACCTAATTGTGTGCTATATGAATATATGAAAAGACATTTAGATCAAATGGAATTTTGTGGTAAAATAATTTTCTAGCAAAAACAGAAGTGTTACTTTAGTAACAATATAAAAATGTCAACTTAAGAAAAAGAGAGAGAAAGAAAACTCCTTCTCACACTCTTTGGCAGCATCTGATGATTACAGTTGAAAGTCTTCAATAAAAAGGGGAGAAGATGATGAGGACAAGTTCTCTGTTTTGCTTGTTTGTTTGTTTTACTTTTTCCTGAGGCAGTATGTTGCGAGCACCATGGGACTGGAAGAGAACAGGCTGTAAAAATGTGAGTGAATTCTTTTCTTCCCCAGCACATTTTCTTCCCCAGAAAACTGTAAGAGCATAATCAATAAAATATAATTTAAAAAAGAAGAAGAAACAAAGATGATAAATGAAAGGCAATATTGAAAGACAATGGTTGAGAATTTTTCAGAGCAATAAAGATGTGGTCCTCAGATTCATAAAATACACTAAACCACAAGCAATATAAATAAGACAAAATTCACACCTAAATACAATATAATTGAACCAGAGTATTTTATGCTTATAACAATCTTAATATAAGCCAGATAGAAAAGACAGATAACTAGAAAAAAAAGTTTGAGAGAAGAGGAAGGAAAAATAATACCCTCAAAGTGCTGAGGTAAAATAATCATCAACTAAGATTTTTATTGCCCCAAAATACTATCTTTGAAGAATAAGGATAAAATTATGGTCTATTCAAAAGAACAATATTGATCAAATTTTTCACCAAAAGGTTTTCATTTTAGAAACTAAATTCTTCCAGAAAAGAGGAACTGAGGCAAAAGAAGTAATAATGAACAAAGGAACTGGTAAATTTGTGGTTATATTTACAGAAGCAATAATTGTATAACATCTAAAAAACAACAGATAAATTAGTTCAGGAACTAACTTAATGGAAATAGTCTTAAAAGTAAAAATACTCTAAGTTATTTTTCAAAGACAGTAAAGGTCATTATTAGTTTTTTACTTTCTTAATTATCTAAAAGTAAGTAAATTAAGAATAATTAGAAAAAAAGAGAAATAGAATATATAGCTTCTAAGCCAGTAAAAGATAGCAAGAGAATAGGGAAATCTTGATCAATCCAAACTAATTTTATAAAGGAAAAATAATAAGTACAGAAATAGCAACACAGATAGAAAACAAAATGTGATAGTAGAAAAAATCCTAATAAATGTAATTAAGCTGAATTCAATACATATCCATTCAAGAACTAGACTTAAAAGACATAAGCACTTGAAGTTAAATATTAAAAACACAGGTACACAACACGTACACAACGTCATTGTAGCTTTTAAAAATTCACATTAAAGTAAGAAGAAGCTATATTTGCCATCTTTTTGGCAGGTGCTAAATACATGATATTATCTTTTTAACTCTTTGTTATGGCTGAAATACTTCCTAATCATAACAAAAGATGATAAAGGAAATGGCCCAAAGTTCAGAGTTAGGAAACAGTCCAAGGACATCTAGAACTGCCAGCTGTCAATTACTACAATGAGGATTTGGGCTGTAGAGCTGAAAGTACCACTGGTGTTTTTGTGTAACGACGTGGTTAAGAGGTGAGGAAAACTAAACTATTCATTGTGAGCTATAAATCAGTAAAAAAAAAAAGTAAATAAAAAAGTACAAGAGTGTCATTTTGGCCAAGACCTAAGACACTAGAACACTGAGCTTGCTTTTGTCTCTCTAGGCACTCTAGAGTGCCCCTTATTGAACACAGATCAAGTTTCCAATCTCTTGTGTCCCATTTGCAGATGACTTGATACTGTATATAGAGAACACTAAATATTCCACCCCAAACTACTAGAAATGATAAATGAATTCAGAAGAGTAGCAAGATACAAAATAAATATTCAAAAATCAGTTGCATTTTTATACACCATAATGAATTATCATAAAGGGAAACTAAGAAAACAATCCTATTTACAATTAAATTAAAAAAAACAACCCTAGGTATAAATTTAGCCAAGGAAGTAAAAGACCTATAGTCAGAAAACTATAGAATACTGAAGGAAGAAATCAAAGAAGATACTAATAAATGGAAGCATATACTATGCTCATGAATAGGGAGAATTAACATCATTAAAATGTCCACATTACCTAAAGCAATCTACAGACTCAAAAAAATTTCTGTTAAAATACAAATGCTGTTTTTTATAGAACTAGAACAAATAACCCAAAAATTTGTATAGAAACATAAAGTACCCCAAATAGTGATAGTAATCTTGAAAAAGAAGAACAAAGTTGGAGGAATCACACCACCTGATATCAAACTATACTACAAGGCCATAGTAGTCAAAACAGCATGGTACTAGCATAAAAACAGACATATAGATCAATGGAACAGAATAGGAAGCCTATATGGGCAATTAACATTTGACAAAAGAAGCAAAGATATACAATGGGATAAAGACAGTCTATTTAATAAATGGAGTTAAGAACATTAGACAGGCACATGCAAAAACTAGACCAACTTCTTACACCAGATACAAGAAAAAACTAAAAAATTCATTAGGGATGTAAATATAAGCTCTGAAACCATAAAACTCAGAAGAAATCATAGGCAGTAAAAATCTCAGACATTTCTCTTCTTTCTTCTTCTTTTTTTATTGTTCACATACAGTTGTCTCCATTTTCCTCCCACCACTCTCACCTGCTCCATCTACCCCCACCTCCCACCCTCAATCCTACTCCTCATGGCTTTGTCCATGGGTCCTTTATACATGTTCCTTGGTGACCCTTCCCCTTCTTTCCCCCTTTATCTCCCTCCCCTCTGGTTACTGTCAGTTTGTTCTTTATTTCAATGTCTTTGGTTATATTTTGTGTGCTTGTTTATTATGTTGATTAGGTTCCACTTACAGGTGAGGTCAAATGGTATTCATCTTTCACCACCTGGATTATTTCACTTAGCATAATGCTCTCCAGTTCCATCCATGCTGTCGTGAAGGGTAGGAGTTC
>PVJD01007687.1:0-81036 GCA_004026545.1 Mormoops blainvillei | reverse complement strand
AGAATCTGAAAGTGGAGTTGTATTGCAAGTGAATTCTCTGAAATAAAATATCCATCCCTTAGACATGCCACATTCCTCATTTTGTGCTCTAGATCATCTTGGGAAATGCATGCCTGATTTCTCTCAACACTAAAGTTTTCATTCTTTTCTTTCATTTTAATGTGTAACAGGTAAGATGGGAGAGATGGAAAATAGCAGCTTGAAGAATGGCTAGATATCCCAAAAAAGATAAGAAGTTTACAAAATTTTAAATTATACATAGATGAGTTGGGGTGAAAAAATACAGGTTAGGAAATTTGGCACAACATTTACTTGTAGGTGTAGTAATTATTGGCTATTAGCATGAGGGATGGTATATATTGCTATGATTGAAAACAAGCTACATTTTGCAAACTAACATGAGCTGGACTGCAATGCCCAATTCCCATCAATTTAAGTGTATTTTTATCTTTTCCATTTCTCATGCTGTTAATTCAAAGAACGCAAGGCGACCTTTGAAACTCAATATCCAGTTACTTTGTTGTGAGGCATAGATAACACCTGCAGACTACATTATTTGTACTAAAGATATGTTATACATCTAAGATATCTTTACATTTATGATTTTATTTTAGTGTAACTATTATCCTCTAATCTTAGTAATTGACCAACAAATACTAAGTTTCAAACTATGTCCATGAAGTAAATAAGCTACAATCATTTAGGCATTATTTACTTTTAATTAAAAAATATTTATTCTTTAATTCCATCTGGTTCGACGGTGAATATCAAGCTACCGAAAGTCTGAGGTTAATTGTAGCTGATCCAGATTTAAATAAATTCAACGTAATCCATGTAGAACGTAGTTTGAATAAAGGTTACTTGTCTCATGATTAAAACATAAGGAGTACAAGTTGCCAACTCCTTATTCCTAATCCCTTGATATGACTGGTTTGTAAAGCCTAGAGAGAAAAAAAATAATAAAGACCCATGGGGAGATAACCTATATTTTTCAAAGGATATCATGTGTCATATTAATATTTAGGGCATTTTTCAAATGAAGTTTATTAGTACTTCCACAAAATTTTATTAACTGTCTGATATATGCAAAATACACTCTAAGAGGGGTGTCCAGCCTTTTGGTGTCTCTGCACACTGAAAGAAGAGTTGCCTTGGGCCACACATGAAATAATTGTAACACATAATCACAAAAAAATCTCTTAGTGTTTTAAGTAAATGTATGATTTTGTGTTGTGCTACATTCATAGCCATCCTGAGCCGCATGCAGCCAGCAGACCACTCTTGCGTCTAGCATCTAAGGACTTCAAATGAACAAATTTTGGTCCATACGCACAAGGAACTAAGAGTCTAGAAATAGGGACTAAGTAATCACAATGTAATGTTGTAAATCTTGAAAGGGTATGAATACAGGATAGGGGAGGGCCAAAAAGTGGTCAAGCTGGCCAGAGTATAATTGGGACTGAAGGAAAGAGGGTATCACAAGGGGTCATTATAGAGCCTAAGTATATATAACACATTCTCATGAGGTACAGCTTTTTGTTTTTGGAGGGTTTACATATTTAAGGGCTAAAAAAGATTTAAGATTAATCTGTCACTTCTTTTCATTTGATTTCATGTGTTCTGCTCCTCATGCTTTTAGGGATATACAAATTATGGTAGTAATTACATCAGACACAAATGCAGTGCATAGCCATCATCTCTTATCTTTTATTTTCCACAGCAAAATAACTGTCTGTGACATGCTAATATTTGGAAAGTCAGATATCAGTGAAACATCCCTTAAAAAAGAAAAGGTGATTACTATTTGAGTGCCTACTCTTTGTTTTCCTGTTCATTGATACAAAAAGTTCAGAATAAACATTACAAAGTTTGTTTATTCCAGTGTGTAAACTCTTCCTTTGGTGGTGTATGTAGCAGAGGTTGGGGTGCACTCCCTAATAATGTTTGAATAATAAGGTAACAGACATCTGAAAATTTAATAAGTAGATTCTAATCAACTATACTGTTCTTTATGCTAAATATGTTAATTAAATTTCAAAGACTGTTTCTTAAGCTGATTAGATTATAAATTTTATGCTCGGTTTTGCTGAATAATATATTTTCAGTGTATTTCCTAAAAACAAATTGTGGTAATGGAGATACTCAAAATAACATCTTTACGTCCTTGATTACATACTTTTATATAAGCAAATTGCTTAAGAAGACCATGAATTTCTTTTCTTTTCTTTTCTTTTTTTTTTTTTAAGAGGAATGGAAAGGGAGGAAGAAAGGGACAGAGAGAAACATCGATGTGTAGTTGCCTCCCACGTGCCCTCCACCAGGGACCTGGCCCACAGCCCAGGCATGTGCCCTGACCGGGAATCCAACGGGCCACCCTTTGGTCAATCCACTGAGCCACACCAGCCAGGGCAGGGATTTCTATTTTGAAGATCATAATAAAAAACCAAGATAATTTTCACTGTTAGGTAAAGTAAGATATCAGTCTCTATCTTACTTTTTCAAACTAAGCCAATAAAAGCTTATTGGCTCTTATATACCCATACGTTGAGTAAAATTCTCCTTTTGAAAGTTAACTAGGTCTTTTATGTAACATATGTTTCCAAACTAAAGGAAAATTGCTTTCTGCAAGATAATTTATTTATTCAGTTTGGTTACTCATACTTTGGAGACTGGAAAATGCATTGTTGACATGGATTGAGAGGCACAGTCAAAACTTGGGTTGGGTAAAGGGGAGGAGCGTGGTTGCTACAATTAAGGAGCAATAGCACTGATTCAAGAAAGTAGAGAGGCACTTATTGGACCACGAACATTTGCATTTGCGTGCTGAAGAAATATGGTACAACTTGAGTTCCATAGCAAGCAGGGTAGCCTCACGCTTCCAGAAGGACACTTGAGCCTTCTTCTTCGGTAGGCACGTTTGACTCAACGGTTCTATTTGCGCAAAAAGAAATTCCCATTTCTGCTCTTCAGGTGATAATTAAAATTACTCAGATAAATTATTCTTTATCCATGTAATTTTCATTTCATAATTTTTCTCACATTAAAGTTTAATTGGTAAAAGTTAAAAAATGGAAAAAAATTGAACTGAATATTCCTTTGAATTCTTTTTCCCTAATTATGTTGCCTCCTTGTCACTTACCAAAGTCAATATATATTGGTAGTTTTTTAAGCTTTACTGTGCACAGTAATAACCCCAGGAGTTGTTATATATGAGTAATTCTTGTGCCTCATACATACTTGCTGATTAGAGTCACAGCGATCTGCTTTGTAATAAATTCCATAGGAAATTCTAATTCAGATTCTTGGGAAGTCACACCAGGCTGGTTACTAAGATCATCCCCTTTGTGCTTTTAATTGAAATCTACCCACTTATAAGTCTCATAAGTTACACACGCACACACAAATATCTTTGACATGAACCACCTTGTGCATTAGTTTAAAGATTTTAAATTTAAATCTTCGTCATCTCTTATTGTGAATCCAGTAAGCTACAGTCACTTCCATCTTCTATTTTCTAGCTAACACCTGTGTGAAAAGCTTCTTCCCACACCAGCAGCCTGTCTGCCAGCCAGTCACAGAACTACCAAGTTTGGAACGCTATCCTTACATAATTGCTGCGTGCGGAAGATGGCACCGCTGTGCAGAATGCTAGTTCATTAGTTATGAGTTAGAAAGGAACTGGAAGGTTACGAGAAACTCTTCATTTTCTTCAGTTCATCCACAGCCTCCGCTGCGCCTCCACTGCTCTCCTTATACAGGAGGCTGACTCCAATTGCAAAAGCAGGTGAGCACACGCTCACAGAGTGCATTCACTCACTAGCAGCAGGTCATCTTCTTTCCTCCCTCCAACTTAGCTCCATGGGACAGCCAGCTGCAGAGCAAATGCAATGCAACCCCCTTGCATAGAACTGATTTCTACCGAGTGGGAAATTGATGAAGATTGTGTGATTCTAGTCAATTTCCCTCACAATGGGTAAGAAGTGCCTGTGCACAAGCTGGTCTGTCACTTCCAAAGCAGCTGCTGTCTTTTACCTGAGCCTATTAAAGATGCAGAAAGGAAAACCGAATGGATCAGAAACGGGGAAGCAAATGTGCTAGCCTCTCTTATTTTCTGTTTTTTCACACTAAGAATTCATTATATTTTCTCATTAATAAAGTCGTTAAAATATCCACAGATGGTCGCAGTTTTACATAAGGTAATGAAGGTAACTCCCAAACGTTTCATGAAGTTCCGAACAATATAAGATTTATTTTCAGTATACTACACAAAAGGACACAAGTTTATTTCTTCCTGTTATTTTTAAAAACTTGTTTATTTTCAGAATAACAGGCCACTAATCATGAGGCTTCGTAAAGACCGTAGATTAACATTTGTTTCAATAAAAACACTTTTAGAAACTGGCAGAGCTAAATGTCTAATTTGACCATGTTGCCTCAGATTAGAACAAGAAAGAAAATAAAATTATGAATTATGGTTTCTGCAATTCTCTCTCGGCCTTCCATACCATCCCCAACCTGCACACTTATCTGCACACAGAGCTAATTAATTATCTGAAGTCCCAGGAAAGGAGGTGTTCAGTTAACCTCTCTTCTACCCAGAGATCAGCCATCTCTTGTGCACATGAATTAGTCGTGATACTTGTTCTTTTCCCCTAGACTACATATGTGTTCATCTTTTTTTGTGACAACGCACACACACACTCACAGCTAGCTGTTCTCTCTCTTTTTTAATTATGCAGCTAAAATTTTCAGAGTCTATTGGTATGATATCTTCTTCATCATTTTCCATTCATTTCTCAGCCCACCAACACCTATATATCTTTCCTCAACTCTACTAAAATTGCTCTGGTCAACCAATTCACTGATAAATTCTCTGTTCCTAATATTTTGTACTATGTTACTGATTCAGTGCATTCAATATTATTGACCACGTTTTACTCCTTAAATTAATTTGCCCACTGAATTATGTAACACTACATATTCTGCTTTCTTTTCTATTTATACCTTAATGTTTTCTCATTTTCCTTTACTCCTCTTTATCTATTAATTAAATTCTGCTATTTCCTAGAGAACTTAGCTTCACTTTTGCCTATCTACAATGATTCTCACACTTTTTATTATAAGCACTAGGTTATTGACTATGGTTTATGGTAAAGGCAACAAATTCCTCATTCATAAAATACCAAACTGGGCCTATCCCTGGTTTCCCATTTTCACCCCATATCAAATGTGTTCCACTCCTTATTATTATTTTCTCTCTCTCAAGAAATATCAGCAACATCCATCCAATACCAAACCTAGAAATCTAAACAGCCATCTTGACTTTTACCTTTTCTTCAACGTCTATATCTAAAGCAATTAAATCATGCCAATGTAACTACAATATTCTCTTGCTCTTGCTCTGTTCTTGTTACTAATATGATTCTTTATACCTTTATGATCTGTTCCACCACCTTGGTACCAGCTCCCCTTTGGCTGCAGAATTGAATACAAATTCCTTAACATTGTTGCTACAACTTTCGGGAGAGATCCCCGGCTATACTCCGTCCTAGCCTGTCCCGTTCACGCTCCAGGAAGGAGAAAGCCCTTGTTTTTAGAAAACATCATACTGTTTCTTGTCTCCTTACTATATTCATTTTACCCCTAATCTTGTGTTAAAACATTTTTTTTTCCATGTAGAAAGCTGTTATTCTCTCTTAGTTAGTTTAATTTCTTTGCTCAACTAATCACCTCTAGGAATTCATGAATCTTAAACTAGATTGAATCCTGCTTCATACCTAAACAAAATTAATAGATAACTCTATGGATTATTTTCCTCCAAGGAACTCAAAATGTTTTATAAAAATATTAATATTTATTACTAAATATGTCTGTAGGAGAGAAGCAAATGTCATTATTAGCATTTAAAAACTTTTTTTTTTGCTACAAAACCTGCCTTTCTCTAGTCCCTAAGCAGAGTTATATTAATCTACAATTTTATAAGATTTTTCTGGAATAGACATGGGCTTTTCTCTTTCTCAAGAAAATACCTGAGAGTTTAGTGCCTTTATGGATCTGGGTAAAGTCATAAAATACTGTACCAATCATTTGTGGCTAGGGATAAGACTGTGGATTTGGTGGGAAAAAAAATGCAACAGAAGTCTGTATGTTTTCCAACAACTGGAACTACTCAGTGGATGGTATGCAACATATGGCCACATCATTTACAGCAACCATTAGAGAACTGGGATTCATCCATCAATTGACAACTGTTAAATTAGGAAAATAATTAATTTTACAAAATATATTTTCGAAGATTTAAAAATCTTTGTAAATCAAAATATTTTCAAAGAAGATTATTCAATAGACAATAAATGAGTTTTTCCACTATGATCTACCACCAGATTCTGATCCTACAAATGAGAATATAAAAGCCTCTCTGAAGGGGACTTCTTACATCAGATCTCATGTGTAACGACCTTGGAAGTCATCACTTCTGTCCTTACAACAAGAAAAAAGATAGATAAACTTAAAATCAGTGATTCTTCTTGGACCCATCAGAAGGTAAACCACTACACCAAAATCTGTAGAGAAGTGCTCATACAGGGACACAGATTTGCTACCTGGAACAGAAGCTGTGGGAGCAATAAACTAGTGGAAACTTTTAAAGGGAAAATTTGACAAATTACTGTAGACTGAGTGTAGATTTCAGCTTGAGAGTGAGAACTCCTGAGGACAAAGTCAAGGTTAAGCTTTTGTGGGTTTAATCTCCAGGAATCCCCCACCACTACCAGGTTCTCATAACAAAGATATGAAAAAGATACCCTGTATATGTATCAGGAGAAAGAAAGAATAATCAATGTAAATAATACTTAGAACCTTTTTCATAGTGAAGGCTTATTCTTCAAGGAAAAGTTTTGGCAGAGCATTATTTTAGCTGAAGGAAGTCATTTCCCCTATGTGAGTCTTCTCTAGCCTTTCTAGGTCACCTAAGAGCAGGAAATAGTGACTAGGGGTCAGGACATTAAAGAAATAGATTGAGAATGTTGATATCAAAGAAAGACGCAAAGGGACAAGAGAAAAAAAGTAATAACATTGGGGAAAAACTTGTGAGAATCACAATCCTATACACAAGCTACTAAAACAATGGGATTTAATTAAATTTTATAGATTCCTTTCTTCCACACTTTTCAATCATACCAATATGGCTTCAGTATAATATTAAGAATTATAGCTAAAGAAGCTACAAGACATAAGATCTCTAAATAGGAGTCCTTAGAAAAGCCCAAAGTCCAGGTGAGAAAAAGACAAAGACAACAGAAGAATTTGAAGCCTTTGCCATCTTTACCCAAACTTTAAGTAGAACCTGATTCCTAGCTATATTAGCATTGGATTTTATACTAAGGACTTGTTTTCTTCAGTCTCTATTAGCCAACATTGTTGGCTTTTAATAGCAACAACAACAAACAAGTACAAAGCATGCCTAAAGGCAAGGAAAACATGTTCTGAAGAGGTAAAACAATCATCAAAGCCAGACAAAGATGAGACACAGATGTTGGAATTATTAGACCAGTCATTTAAAATAGGTTAATCTGTTAAAGACTGTAAAGGAGAAAGTAGGTAATATGTAAGAACAGTTGTGGAATATAAGTAGCGAGATGAAAACTCTAAAAGAGAATCCAGAAAAAGCTGGGGAAAGAGCAGTTGAACAGAAGTAAAGATTATCCTCATTGAACCTGTTAATAGACTTGGCATGGCAGAGAAAGAGTCAGTTATGCGGATGATAGGTCAAAATAAACCTCAGATACTAAAATGTAAAAGGGGGAGAGAATGAAAGCAACAAATTCAAGAACTGTGAAAAATTTCCAGAGGTGTAATATGTACATAAAGTCAACACCACAGCAGAAAATTGAAAGAACAGATTGAATATTTTGAAATATATTGGTTGAGAAATTTCCAAATTTAATGATAAATACCAAGCCACAGTCCCAAAATGCTCAGGAAATCAGTGCAATATCAAAATAAAATTAAAACAATAAAAAATACACAATGTTTAAAAAACTATATAGAAAACACAGACAAAAGGAAATTCTGGAAAGAAGCTAGAAAGAAACACTTTACCTACACAGGACCATGGGTAAGATTTATCATGGACTTCTTCTCAGAAACATGTAAGCAAGAACAGAGAGGTGTTATGTGTAGAAAGAATAAAATAATTCCACCAACCTAGAATTATATATCCAGCAAAATTATATATTTCAAATGAAAAAGAAATTCTTTTTCAGACAAACAAAATCTAAAGGAATTTTTTGCCACCAGAACTTCCCTCCCTACAAAAGAAAAGAAAATGAATAAAATAATCTGTTTAGAAGGAACAAAAGGAAGTACATTAATATAGGGTTGAGACTTGGATCTAAAGAAAGGAAGCATATCAGAGAAGGAATAAATGAAATTAGAATAAACTTTCATATTTTTTATTCTTAACTGATCTTAAACATAATTATTTAAAGTAATAAGAGTAGCATAATTATAGCCCTGGCTGGTGTAGCTCAGTTGGTTGGACCATTGTCCCATACACCAAAATGTTGGGGATTCCGGTCGGGGAAAATGACTAGGTTGTGGGTTTCAAGCCCTGGTCACAGTGCTTAAGGGAGGCATTGATCTGTTTCTCTATCACATCAGTGATTCTCTTTCTCTGTCTTATCTTGCCTCTCTCTCTAAAATCAATAAATATATTTTTAAGACTAACATAATTATAGTATATGGATAAGTGAAATGAATGACAGTAATATCACAAGAGATATAAGAAAGAATTGAAAACACTCTGTAATAAGGTGCCTGCCTTACATATAAAGCAGTATAGGGCAATTTAAAGCTGGATTTAAATTAGTAAAATATTTCTAATAACTATTAATGTAATGATCACAGTTTTTTTTAAAGAACTATAGACCTTTGGTTTCAGCTCTTCTATTTGAGGTTAAAAGCTATGACTCTCATCTTTCAACAAGAAAAACTGAACAAATTAAAAATTAATGTAAATTTTGGAAATTAATTTAAAAACTGAGGTCACAGGGGATAAAACACAATCGATAAATCTAGAAAGACACAAGAAAACCAGAGTTACAAGTGAAAGCAATTCACCTGGAACAGATGCCTCTGAAGCCAAAAACTGGTAGAAACATGTAAAAGGTAATGTTGATGGCCTGCTGGAGAATGAGGGTAAACTAGCCTGAGAATGAGAATCTCACAGAGATTACAGTCTTATGGGAACCCCTAGACAGTCATTGGTTTTCAAAGTGAAGAGATGAGAAAAGTCCCTTTGTATTTATGGCATGAGGATAGGGACAGTAGACATTATAAAATGTGCCCAAAGTCTTCTCCATAACAAAAGTCTAATCTGAAGGAAACAACTTTCATAGAGAGTTATCCCAGTCTGGGGAATGGTCCTTCTATTCCAGTACCCTCTATACTTTTGGTTTCCCCAAATATAACAATAAATACTATAGCATTGACAAACAACTTGTGAGCATTAGAGCCAGAGACTGGGATTGGCTGACTAAGAGCCTGAGGTTTACTCATAAGATGATAGAGTGCTTCCCCTCTCTACACCTGTCTCCATACCTGGAGCCATATGGTTCCAGAATAAAGAGTGGGTTAGGAAGTTGAAGTCAAGAGGAAAGATGTAAACAAGAACACAGGAATAATTCAAAGTCTTAGCACCTGTGGTAGAAAGAGTATTTCACACATCCCAACCATTTGCCAGATTCACATAAATCCCCACTCAGGAACTGATTTATTTAATTCACTTTCTATATACATAATACATGTCCAAAGAAGAAATATTTGAAATAACTGTGGCCAAAAAATTTCCAAAACTAATAGCAGTAACTCAGTTTCAAAAAGTTCACTCAAAACTAAACAGAATAAATACCAAAGTGAACAAACACATGTAACAACTGAGTCTTATTCAAACAGCAAGAACCCAAAGTCAAAGGAAGCCTTAGATAATGAGGGTCACATTATCTAAGGATAAATAAGAATAAGACACACAGTGTACTTCCCATCAGTAACCATATCAGCAAGACAAAAGTGGAGTGATCTTTTTTAAAGTAGTGGAAAAAAGAAAATAGCAACCGAGAATCCTATACCATAGAAAGTATCCTTTTAAAGTTAAAGAGAAAGAAAAATTTTCTGACAGAGAAAGACTGAGGTAATTCAACACCAGCAGACCTGACATGATAATGTTGACTGAAAAAAATGAAGTGGCTAAAGTATATGAACTAAGCGGTGCCATTTATTTAAGGTGCTATTGTACAATGATACCATATTTAGTTTACTGTATAAATATGTAAAAATAAAACAAATGCAAAAGTATTATAATAACAGTGACTAGAAATGTGAATTTAGATTTGTGGAGGGAGGAGAATGGGGAGAAATATGAAAGCTTCTATTATATTAATACCTGCAATGTTTTGTTTATGTATATATTTTAAACAGCTCAATATGAATGGTGGAATAATAGTACTTAAAAGGAATTAGTGGTAGGTAAAGTGGTACTTGTCATATTATCATATATGCTTATTTCTATATTTGAAATATTTCATAAAATAATAAATATAATAAAAAAGTGTGGATAACCACAAGAAAGATAATTGAATGCACAAATAAATATACTAACACCACCCACTGCTACCATTAAAATCCATGGGAAAATATAGTTTTTCTAATAAAATAATTAGAATAATATTGTATCTTTATAAATCAGTAAATAACATTTAAAATATGTTTAAATATCTCTATCAAATTATATGATACAAATTTTTTTAGAAAAAAACTTTAAAGTAAATAAATTCACAATACTCTAAGGTTTAGAATACATTATTTTGATAGTTTCCAATAACAGGTTTATAAGAACACAAAAGGCCTTGTATAACCAAAGCAATCTTGAGAAAGAAGAACAAAGTTCTTCAGAAAAGACATAATACTTCCTGATTCAATCTATATTGCAAAGCTGTAGTAATCAGAACAGTATGGCACTGACATAAAAGGAAATGCATAATTCAATGGAAGAGAATAGAGATCCCAAAAATAAACTCATACATATATGATTAATAAATTTGTAACAAAGGAGATAAAATAGACAATGAAGAGATAATAGCATCTTCAATAAATAGTGTTAGGAAATGAGCTAAAGGCGAAAGAACGAAACTGAACTCTTATCTTACCCCCCACACAAAATTCAGTTCAAAATGAATTAAAGACTTGAATGTAAGACCTGAAATTAGAAAATTCCTAACAGAGAACATGGGGTAAGTTTTTGACATCAGTACTAGAAATGATTTTTTGAATTGACACCAAAGTAAAGGCAACAAAAGCAAAAATAAACATGTCAGGTGACGTCAAACTAAAAAGCTTTTGCATAGAAAAGGACACCATCAAAAAATGAAAAGGCAACATATGGAATGTATGAAAATATTTGCAAATAATATATGTGATAATGGATTAATATGCAAAATATAAAAGGAATTCATACAACTCAACAGCAAAACAAATCTGATTTTAAAAATGGGCAAAGAACCTGAATAGATATTTTTCCATAAAAAGTACACAAATAGCTAATAAGTATATGAAAATGTGCTCATCATCACTAATCTCAGGGAAATGCAAACCAAAACCTCAATAAAATATCATCTCATGTGTTAACATGGCTATCTTAAAAGAGACAAAAGATAGTATCCCTGTCCGCAAGGATGCAGAGAAAAGGTTAACACTTGCGCACTGTTGGTGGAGCTGTAGATCGGTGTAGGCACTATGGAAAGAAGTATTGAAATTCCTCAAATGATTAAAAACAGAACTATCATATGACCCCACTATCCCTTTAGGGTATATATCCATAGGAAATGAAAACAGAATATCAAAGAGATATCCATACTCCCATGTTTCTGGCAACATTATAAACAATAGCCATAAGATGGAATCAACCTACCTGTCTGCCAATGGATGAATGAAGAAGTTGTATATATACAATAAAATATTATTCAGCTATAAGAAAGAAGGAAATCCTGTCATTTGTGAAACAGATGTACCTTGAGGGCATTATATTAAGTAGAGTAAGCCAGACAGATAAAGATAAATACTACATGGTATTGCTTATATGTGGAATCATAAAAAAGGCAAAAGATTGACATGATCTGAAGAGAAACCAGAGTAATGTATAGCATAGGAAATATAGTCAATAATATCTCAATAAATATGTATCATGCCAGGAACACACTGGAAATAGGGAAGACATTTTGCAAAGTAAATGATTGTCTAAGCAATGTGCTGTACACATAAAACTAATACAAAGTAATATTGCATGTAAACTGTAATTGAAAAAAAAATTTTAATAAATTTTTTTTAAAAGAAAGAAAAAATGAAACCCATAGAAACACGCAGTAAAAATGTGGCTGCCAAGAGCTGAGGTATGCAGAGTTTGATACAAGATTACAAACTTTTAGCTATAAGTTGATTAATTCTGAGAGTCTAATGTAAAACATGGTGATTATAGGTGATAACATTGTATTGTATAATTAATGTTTACTAAGAGAGTATAATTTAAATGTTTTCACCCAAAAAATATGTGAGACGATGATGTGTTAATGAACTTGTCTAAGAGAATTCTTTCACAATGTGTATGTTTATCAGGTCACCATGATGTAGATTTTAAATATCTTGCAATCTCATTTGTCAATTATGTGTTAATAGAGCTGAAATAAAGTTTAAAAATAAAAATAACAGGTCCATAAACCAAATATGGAAGCTTAGTATCTGGAGGTAGAATTATTACATCAGATTTATTCCCTTTTAGATACATAAATGAAATGATAAAAAGAAGAAAAATGCTTTTAGTTCTTAAATATGATTTTCATTTAAATTTGCACAAATATTTACATAAGACTAATAAATTGTACAAGTGATAAACTTTTTGGACAAGGTGGTTTTTTTGTTGTTGTCGTTGTTGGCATATAACCTGTCCATTTAAATTCTATGAGTGGTAATTCACAGCTTTATTTATGTATTAAATACCTCTAAAATTATTTTAAGAGGTATTCACTAAGAATTAGCAACAGTTACATAAAAGTTCAATACCTTGTACAGTAAAAATTTAGCTATCTGGTACAGTGCCCAGAATTTTACCATTATAGGTTACATTTCATAGAGATATTTGCACCAATATTTTATTTAATATTTATTTATTAATCTTTAACCTTTTATACTATGTACCACACTTGTAAATAACTGTTATCATTGATTTATCTTAACTGGTGTTATCAGTATGAATTATATTTTATTGAGAAGTTTTGGAAACATCACTAAATGAAATAAGGAGCATGAGCTTAATACAGTTGTTATTTTCTAGTAGGTCCTTAATAAACAGAGGATTAAGAAGAACAGGTGCTCTCAAAAATACACTTCTATTTAAAGAACTTTACATCAGTAGGTGCTGCCTTGTCAATGTGTATATTATTAAAATGTAAGTGATAGATTTAAAATAAATCCAGTTTTCTAAATGGTCATCTCTAAGATTTTATTTTGTTATTACCTCATTCTCCTGTAAAGTATTTCTAATGAAGTCAGTTACAGGGGAAGCTCACTAGGACTTAAACATTCAGAGTTTAAGAATTATACCTTGTGTCTCTGGTGTTTGAATATTAGGAATAAAAAAATAAAAGACCAACTGAAATTCTACTTATAAATACTTCTGAATTATGTAACAGAATAGTAAGAAGTTTTTCTTTAAGTATTAAAAATATAATGTTTGGATCATATTTTATTCCCCTTCTATTTGGAGAATTAAAGACTAGAGTGAGATGCCTGTTATAAATTCTGAAAAATATCACTTAATTGATTAATTTAAAATAGTTATTGAGCTCTTACCCTCAGAATGAAATTACAACTGAACTTCACAGAGGTTCAAAACAAGAATAAAAAAGTGACCTGATAAAGAAAATCCATAGCAAGACTGTCAGCTGAAGATGTTAACGTACCTATAGGTTGGATTATTAGCCGCAGTTAGTACTAGTGCACTGAGAAAAAGAGAAAAACTTAATTATTCTAAATATTTACATGGCCTACATTTAAACAGATAGTTGCTAGTATAATACAGACTTGTGGATGAGTTTGGTTATTCCTTCAAAGCCTTTCTAAAACTTCATTACCTTTTTATTTAAATACTATTTGGGCAGGTGGAAGGGACTGAATATAGTACCAAAGGTGGATTTTACTGAGTCTCAAAAGGTTTTTAAAATTTTTTATATTTTAATTTGAATACTTTGAAATACTCTCTAGCTCATGGGAGTCCCAAACATACCCTGCTGTTTCACACCTGATCTGCCAAACTAATTTCTTTTTGTTGCTTTCTAGTAAGTCCATCCTTATGGTGAAACAGATGCATCACTTAGCATTAAACTCCCCTAACTTCCCTCATAATGATTCTATGTTTACCAAGTGGTCTTCCAATTTCACCTTGCAGGAAGAGTAAATGCTGACCATGTGTCCTAGGATGCTTCTCTGTGTGACAGGTTATTGTAAAATATTCCCAGTTATGGTTTTGCTTCCCCTACAAAGGTCTGCTTAGGTGCAGGGGATTTCTTGATTCACCAAACTTCAATTTTCCTGAACTGGAGAATTCCTGGTCCATTTAATAGTTATATCCTTGGAAATTAGCACATGTGTATTCTGATTTTTTTTTTCTTTAGAATGGACCATTCTTTTAGGTAATCTCTGGGAAAATCAAGAAAGAGTACTTCAGCCAGGTCTTCAAAGTGAAAGCAAGGTATAATCTTTTGAAACCTTAAGGTGACACTACTACCATTCTAACTTTTAGAAGTGTGGCACTGTTTCTTTGTGTTTATTTTTAATTTGCTAGACTTTTACACTTTCTTAAGGAAAGGGAATGCTGGCTATGGAAAAGGATATTGTATCTAAAAGTTCTACAAAGCTAATACATGAAATAAAATACTCTCTAAATTAACTTTTCTGGACACCCAGACATCTCTGTTTAAGGCATATTTTAATATTGGAGCAAAACTGATCCTTTAAGTAAAAATAAAAAATTGTAGTTTAAATTTCTCAAGGTTGATGATTAAATAAATGTATAAGCAGCCTGTAGTATTTAGAAAAAAATGCTATAAGAAAACATACAAAATGTAACCAGGAAGAATATCATGGTTTTTAAATAAAATTTAGAAATGAAATAAAATGTTTCTCCACTTAATAGTTTTTTAGAAGAAGGCCCTCTATTTTCCTGAGTATTGGTGCAATCAAAGAATTTGGAAATTTCTGTCTCTAACAAAATATCTTTCAACCACAAGGAATTTCAGTTACTGAGTTTTGGTAAGAACATTGATTTTGGTTGCTTTACCAAAGGAAATATTACAGTGATGCACTGTTTTTTATTTGTATCAAAATTCTTACTGTGCTCTGACGGCTCAGTGGGTTGGTCAACATCCTGCAAACTGAAAGCTCGCTGGTTTGACTCCTGGCCAGGGAACATGTGAGATACTACCAGTTGATGCTTCTCTCATACATTAATGTTTCTCTCCCTCTCTTTCTCCCTCCCTTCCCCTCTCTCTAAAAATAAATAAATTAAATCTTTAAGAAAATTTCTTACTAGTAAACAGTTGTTGCTTCTTCCTAATTATAACATTTTATAGATTCAAGATTGTTTTGTCTCAACTAAATTCCTTTCATTCAAGGAAAATTGAAGGTTTCTAATGCAAAAAAAAATTGACATTATTGATGAGTTTTGAATATAACTTTTTCAGGAAAGTATTTTCTATTCTGTCTAATCTTTCTTCAGTAGTCCTCATAATTTTCTTTAGTAGAAATAGCTTGTGTTCATGAGGAATCCAGAGAAAATGATCTCACTTGCCTTCTCAATTAAAAAGAAGATTATTAAATGAACATGAATGTACATAAGATTATAGTAATTTTGCCCAGGCTGTTGTGGTTCAGTGAACTGAGTGCCCACCTGCAGACCAAAAGGTTGCTGGTTCAGTTCCCAGTCAGGGCACATGCTTGGGTTGCAGGCCAGGTCCCCAGTGAGGGGCGAGCAAGAGACAACCAATCAATGTATCTCTTGCATAATGATGTTTCTCTCATCTTTCTCTCCCTCCTTTCTCCTTTCTCTAAAAATAAATAAATAAAACCTTTTAAAAAAAGATTATAGTGATTATTTTCCATTAGAATCTTTGAAGAGAATTAGGAAAACTGTGGACTTCTCACTTTAAATAAAAAAATAAAGGAGCTTAGGAAAACAATTACACAAGCTTTAAGAGATTCTGTGGCATTTCTCTCTCAGAGATGTTTTTCTGTGACTAGGAACACAAATCCAACTAAGGGAAATATCAGAAGAGTAACTGTGGAGAGTTATGAAATCATACAATATTTTGACTTTGATTCTGTACAAGTGGGAATAAAATAGAAAGTTTATGCATTAATGTACTCAATCAAAAATTTATAGAAAGCTATTTTTGTGCAAGCAGTGAGTTATGAGCAGGAATGCCTCATGTTATTTAAAATTAGGTCAACAAATATATTGTCCGTGACAATCTATTCAACAAACACTTATTAGGTACCTACTTAAGGTAAAGTATGGTGTTATACTTAGGTTATAAATAAAGTTTAAAAGATTTTTAAGGACCTCGCACTGCAGTCATAAGATTTTTTAAAAGATATATTTTTAGAGCACTTTTATGTTTACAATAAATTGAGAGGGAAGTACAGATATTTCCTGTGTATCTATTGCCCCCACTCATGCAGAGTTTCCCCCATTATCAACATGAGTTAGTAGAATAGTACATTGTTATTATTATTATGTTCAACAAAGGTGAACCTACACTGACATCATAATCACTCCAAGTTCATAATTCACGTTGCAGTTCATTCTTGGAGGTATATAGTCTATGTGTGTGGACAAATTTGTAATGACATGTATCCATTGTTATAAGATCTTAAAGAGTATTTTCACTCCCTTTAAATCTTTAAAATAAAAAAAACACAATATAGTGTCCTCCAAAGATTAAAATAAATATTTAATAGAAAAGAACTTCAATATCTAAGTGGATTATTAATTATCCAGCAACAACTGGAGAGGCACACACTTAAAAGTATGCTTGAACACAGTTTATGTAATTGAGCTTTGAATTAAATTGCATGATTTGTTTTTATGAGGGAATTCTTAAAAAAAGAGTTGCAACCATTATCAACTGCCTACAAATTTCAGCTAACATTTCCTTATGCCCACCTGCTTAATAACAACATATGTTAAAAGAGTGGCGTTATTCTATCATGTGATATTAGGTGGCAAATACTAAATAAGTAGATGATAGCTACTAAAGTGCTTAATGATATCTTGTTAAAATACTCCTGGATTACTAAGCAAGTTTAAACTAGAATCCATAAAGTATTTTAAGAATGTTCAGAGTGTTTCAGAATTTCTCACTCTTGATATTTAATTATTCACTATATTAAAAGGAAGGCTGAAAATCTTGGTTTTCATATTCTATAACAACAACAAAACTACATGTATTTACCTAATACTTAGTATGTGCCATTAGGCATAAGATAAATAAAACATGAAATAACTCATTTCTTTAGATAAAATCTTATGTTATTTATGTAGATAAGTTCTTATATTGCTTTAGATAAGAACAAAAAGCAAGGAAACATAAATACAAGTGTGTAATATTTAATGTAATGATAATTACTAAAATAAATTTAATAGAGGATAATGTGCAGATTAATAAAACAGAGTAGTGGATGGCAATAGAGACTACTTTATATCATGTGTCATTTCCAATTACTTAAGCTAAATTATTGTGCAATAACAAATCACCCAAGTATCTTAGTGGTTCATTCATTCATTCATTCATTCATTCATTCCA
Organism: Mormoops blainvillei; assembly: GCA_004026545.1. Lineage (NCBI taxonomy): Eukaryota > Metazoa > Chordata > Mammalia > Chiroptera > Mormoopidae > Mormoops > Mormoops blainvillei. The sequence continues at coordinate 63,127 of PVJD01007687.1, read as the reverse complement.
AAAAGTACATACCTGTTGTTGGTTTTTAGTGGCTCTATTTTTACTCCAGCAGTCAGAGAAGGCTTTACTAATACATTATTTGTGTAAAGTTCAAAATAATATTACAGAGAAAGTCAGGGATAGGGGAAAGCAAATGAAAAGGCCTTTGGGCGGAAGCACATTTTGGCACTGTCATGCAACTTCCAGGACACTAATGTGACTGGTTTTCCAAAAGAGTCGCACTGGGAAATGCAACCTGAGTGCTCACTCTGTGCTAGTTTGAAGAGAACCTTGTAGACCACGTTGGGGGTGGAGGAGAACAGGAACACTGGATTTTATTTTGAAAAATATGACAACTCATGGGAAGATTTTGAGCCCCCCAAAGAATATAATTTGAGTTATTGTTTTAAAACCATTATTTAAATGAAAGAGAATCAGTTTTCACATCCAAATTAATAGATTTCTGATGGATGAGACGTGAGTTTGAGAAACAGGGGACTATTATACAGGGTAATGCCATGGTATTGGTTTAATAACCTTGGAAGAATTCATTTCTCATTTATTGAGATACAGAAAAATGGAAGAGAAACAAGTTTGGGAGTTGAAATCAATAGTTAAGATTTAGTGATATTGTTTCATTTTCCTATTAAAGGTCCATATGGAAATGTTATGAAGTCATACTGTATATAAAATTTTGGAGTTCAGGGAAAGCTTCTGGACTGGAGACAGTTTAAGAGTATCTAAGATATAAAAGAAAAAGTATATATACTTAAACCTGGTCAATGGCTCAGCAGGTTGAAACATCATCCCGCGTACCAGAATGTTGCAGGTTTGATCCCTGGTTGGGGCCTGTTTGGAAGGCAGTCTATTGATGTGTGTGTGTGACACTCTCTCCCTTCTTTTTTCTCTAAAATTAATAGACATATCCTTGGGTAAGGATTAAACACATATAAAAATATTTAAAGTCCCACGTTGTATGGGGTCACCTGGAGAGTAAGTATAGATCATGAGAAAAAGAAAGCTTTATTAAGAATTGGTCCCTGGAGTCAGGAAAATTAAAATAAAAAATTAGGAATGGACACTGAGAAAGAACAGGTAGAAAGGTGAGAGGAGAAACAGAGGAGTGTCTATAATTCTACAGACAAAGGAGGGAAATATTTCAAGTAAGAGGGTGTCTCAGAAACCGTAAGTCCATAAAGAGGAGAGAGAACTGCACAATTGATTTGCAGTGGTAATTAGGAGTTCTTGATAAGCACATATGTAAAAATTCTAGTCTATGATACTCTGAAGGATAAAGTAATAAAAGTACTGTGAGAAGTTATAATAAGCAGTATAATTTCTCAACAACTAAAATATATTACTTCATGTCTAAAAAATGTTTTGCCTACACTTAATTTGGTCTGTCATGTTAATAGATAATTTCCTACCAAATCTGTTATTTATAAAGCCCTCAGTTTAAGAAGGAAAAATGATTTAGTGTGTATTTTGTGAGTTGTGATTAGTAAGGTGTTATGAACAAAAAATATAAAGTCCTTGATTAATGAAGTTCATCATTTTCCTTCCACAGGTTGGCTTGCTTTCCATTATACACATTCTGGTACAAGAATATAATATTTATATACCGTGTAGTTAAAATTAGAACTTGAATGCATTATATTTTTAAGAGACTGTATTTTAAAAAATCTTTTTAGGTGTACAGAAAAAGTGAGTAAAAAGTATAGAGATTTCCCATATATTTTCCCTCCCGCACGCACTCACCTCTTTCATCACAACAACCCCCACAGAGTAGTACAGTTGTCATAGTTAATGATAAACCTACACTGACATGTCATTATCACCCAGAGTTCATAATTTACCTTAGGGTTCACTTTTGGTGGTGTTCACTCTATGTGTTTGGGCAGATGTATAATGACATTTATCCATCATTACAATATCATACAGAATAGTTTTCTTACTTCTCTAAAAACACTGTACTCTGCCTATTTATCCCTTTACCTCACCCCCCAACCACTGACAGCCACTGACTGTTTTTAACTGACTCTATAGTTTTACCTATTTCAAAATGTCCTATAGTTGGAATCATACAGTGCACAGGCTTTTCATATTAGCTTCTTTTACTTAGAAATATGCATTTGAGATTCCTTCATATTTTTAATGAGCTTATAGCTCATTCTTTTTTAGTGTTAAACAATGCTCTACTGTCTTGATATCATAGTTGATTCACCTGTTCACCTGCTGAAGAATAGTTTGTTTGCTTCCAAGATTTGACAATTATAAATAAAATTACTATAAAATTCATGCACAAGTATTTGTGTGAACATATGTTTTAAACTCCTTTGGTTAAATACAAAGGAATATATTTTATGAGTTATATGGCAAGCGTATATTCAGTTTTGTAAGAAACTGCCAAATTATCTTTAAAAAGTACCATGTCACTATGTTTTCTTTCCACAAATGAAAGGAGTTCCTGCTCCTGCACATCCTCACCAGCATCTGATGCCATCAGTGCTCTGAATTTTGGATATTTAACAGGTGGGTAGTGGTGCCACATTGTTGCCTTGATTTGCATTTCTCTAATGCCTGTGATGTGGGACATTTTTTCATATGTGTAAGTGCCATCTGTCCATCTTCTCTGGTGAGGTGTCGTTAAGGTCTTTGACCTGCCTTTTCAATCAGGTTATGGTTTTCTTCTTGTGGAGTTTTAAGTTCTTTGTATTTTTACAAAGTTAACAGTCCTTTGTCAGATGTGTCTTTTGTAAATATTATCTCTAAGCCTGTGGCTTGTCTTCTAATTCACTTGACATTGTCTTTCAGAGAACAGTTTAGAGTATTCATGAAGTCCAACTTATCAATTATTTCTTTCAAGGATCATACCTTCAATGTTGCATCTAATAGTCATCACCACAACAAAGGTTATCTAGATTATTTCCTCATTTATCTTCTAGGGGTTTTGTAGTTTTATGTTTATAGTCAGGTCTGTAATCCATTTCGAGTTATATTTTTGTGAAGGGTGAAGGCCCGGGTCTAGGTTTATTATTTTACAGGTGAATGTTCAGTTGTTTTAGCATCATTTGTTAAAAAAGTCTACCTTTTCCCATTGTATCACATTCTAAAAGTTTTATACCCATGGAATATATCCATCAAAGTTTAGATGAAAAAAGAAAAACATGGGACAAATGAATATTATGCTACCCCAAGGAAAATACTAAAGAGTGTTCTGTAGGCAAAAGGCTACTTATCTATGATAAAAGCTCAGAGATGCACAAAAGCAGAGAAAAACAATAAATGTGGCAATTATATAGGTTATAATGATTGTGTAAAAATAGCAATGTTTGTAAAACTGTAAACATTTATAAATATACATAAAATAGCATATAGTTATTTGTGGTTGTAAATATACTTAGTGTATGCTAAGTTCCTTAGATTATGTATGACTGGGAGGCATGGGAAAATTACCAAATATTGTCTGATTTTGATAAATTGAAGCTACATGTTGTAGATTAGAACACTCATTATAAAACATATAATAAAATAATTACTAAAATAGTTTACCATCAAAAACTACAGAGGGAAAGACTATAATAAGGTATTTTTAAAATAAAAATTAAGCAAAAGAAATAAAGTGAACATTAATAAAAAGAAAACTGTATGCATACAGCATAATGCTTTATCTTCCATTCTTACCCAATGATATTGGTATTATACAAAATAGGATAACTCATGATTAGTAGATGAAGAGCCCTAATGGGAAATGTAAAAAATATATATAAACATGTGAAAAATATAAAGAAATATTTTAATTAATTCAAAGGAAATGCTGGCAATTTAAAAATTGCTACAATGTAACATAAATGAAGTATGTCTTTGATAATCTCATCCGTAAACTGAACACTGTTGAGAAAATAATCAGTGAGATTGACTGTATGTCAATACAAACATTTCAAATTGAAGTTTGAAAAGAAAGAAAAAGATAATTAAAACAGAGAACAAAACATTCAAAAACTGTGGGACAATTTCAAAAGGTATAATATAAGGAAAAGAAGGAAAGGAGAAGGAGAAGGGAATGCAGCAGAGAAATATTTGAGTAATAATGACCAAGAATTTTTCAAAATTAATGACATACCAAAAAACAGATCCTGGAAGTTCAAAGAAAATTAAATTTGATAAATACAACAATATCCATACCTAGATACATCACAGTAAAACTGCAGAAAACCAAAACAAAGATAAACATTTTTCAAAAGCAGGGCAAAAATTATCTTACATATAAGGAAGTATAGGAATTACAGTGGACTTCTGATCATAAATTATTCAAGTTAGAAGAGGGTAGAACTAAATATTATATGTTGAAAGTAAAAAAACACCAGCCTAATAAAATTTTATATCCAGGGAAAAGACCCTTCTTGTGTGAAGGAGAAATAAAGGCTTTCTCAGACAAACAAAATTTGAGGGAATTTATTGACAGCTGACTGCTATTCAAAAAAGTGTTAAAATAAACCTGACTCCATTTTATGTACAAGAAACCCACTAAATGTATGAAACACATATAAACTGAAAGTAAAGGGGTGAAAAAAATATACCATTCAAACACCAATTTAACAAAAACTGGAGTATTAACAGCCGTTCAAGAGAAAAGCAGGTACCTAAAAAAACTAGTACTAAAGTAAGGTATTACATTATGATAAAGTGGTCAATTATTCAAGAAGACATAGCAGTCCTTAACATGTATGTACCTAACAACACAGCATCAAAAAATTCAAAGCAAAGACTCATAGAATTTCATTGAGAAGTGGACAAATACAATATTATAGTTGGAGACTTTAACACCCTCCTATCATTAATTGACAAACCTAACAGGCAGAAAAATCATTAACGATGTAGTTGACTTGAACAGTCTTATCGAACAATTTGATCTAATTGATGTTTTAGAATAATCCATTCAACAACAGAAAAATGTATATTCTTCGGAACCTCACTCAGAACATACATCATTATACACCACATTCCGGTTCATACAGGAAAGACAAATATTGTCATTTATACCTACACACACACACACACACACACACACACACATATACCCTCTAGCTTATATATGAGGTAGAACCCCCAAAACCCCAAAATTTATTTATAAAAAATTATGCTTTTATTCTTACTTTTTAAATGTTAAAACTTCAGTCAAGTTCAAAGTATCTTCCATTTGCTGCAATACACCTGTTGAGATGTTTTTCCACTGCTCAAAACAGTTTTTGCACAAGTCAGTTTCAATGCCTTTCAGTGCTTCTGCCGTTTTTTGTTTCATCTCTTCTATGTTGGCTGAATCTTTCCCCTTGAGAACTTTCATATAGGGAAACAAAAAATAGTCACTGGGGGCGAGATGGGATGAACAGGGAGGGTGAGGCACAGGAGTCATGCCATCTTTGGTCAAAAGCTGCCGAACACTCAGCAAGGTGTGCATAGGTACACTTGTAAATCACCCATCATGAAATGGACAAATGCGTTAAATAGTTGGGAAAATTTACTGAAGCCGAATGTAGCCTCTCACAGCACCACTAGCTGGCACATTGATACAGGTGGTTTCCTAGACCACTCACCTAGTGGGGGAGGCCTATACTACAACGGGCCCACCCTCCAGAAGATAACAAAAGAAAACTTATGCAGTGATAACAGAAAAAGTAGCCTCTAATCTGTAACTAAAGATTAAAAGGGACAATTTCCAAGGAGAGATTTTAATTTACCAGAAAACAGAACAATTCTAAATATTGATTCACCGAGCAACAACCTCTTTCAAAATGTATAAAGCCCAAATAGATGAAATTATAAGAAAGAGATAAATTCACAATTAGACAAGGAAATTTTTGTACAGGCTTTTTAGCAAATAATAGAACATTGATGTACTATTGGGGACAGTTTAGAATATTTGGGCAATGTAGTTAATAGTTATCTAATTGTATATAAAACATTGTACTGAAAAATTATAAAATAGATCATATCTAAGCAAACAGAAAATGTAGACATATTATGACATGCTAGAATTTTCGGAAGAAAATGTGTAGCCTTAAGTACATGCATTAGGAAACTAAAACTGAAGAAAAAGCAAAATAAACTCAAATAAAATTGAAGAAAAAATAAAACTAATAAATGAAATAGAGTACTGAATTAGATAACAACCTGACTGTAGGGATGATCATTAAGCTAGTCATTGATAATTTTAAAAGGCTGATTAAATTTACCAACACCTTGTGAAGCCGATAGAGAAAAAAGATGTGAAAATACACAAGTTTTTAGTATGTAAATAGTAACATTACTATATATTCTGTAAATATTAGTAAGTTTTAAAAAAAGGAAACTGAAAAAACTTTATGATGTAAATTAGACTATGTAGTAAAATGGGTAAATTCCCTAAAAATATACTTTACCAGAAAAGAAAAAATGAGAAATAGAAAATATTGCTTATTCTATAAATACCAAAAGTTCAATTTACTACCAAAATATAACATAATAAACAACAGACAAATGTCAATGGCTAAAGACAACATATATTTTGTTTTTCCTTCACAATTGTTCAGTTTATTTACACCAGTTGGTTTGGCTCTGTATCGTGCATTAGGGTCTGTTCTTCTGCACATTACCTCCTCACTCTGGGACCAATAACTATCTGGGGCATATATCACATCAGAGATGGTACAAGGGGAAGATGCTGATCCAAACAATGCTAGCATAATTAAAGCTCTAGTATCATCTTGTCTACCTACATTCTATTGTGTGACTGTACAGCAATATATCCATTCATGACCTTTTGAGTTGATTCCAGTTTTGTTTTAGCTATTATGAATAAAACTTCTCTGAACATTCTTTTTGTCTTATATATATTTTTATTGAATTTATTGGGGTTACATTGGTTAATTAAACAGGATTCGAGTGTGCAATTCTATAATACATCATTTGTATACTGTATTATGTGTTCACCACCTGTAGTATAATCGCCTTCCATCACCATTTATCAGTATGAAGTGTTTTCAAAAAATTCAAAATGGAACTACCTTATGACCCAGAGATTCCATTTCTGGGGATATATGTGAATGGTTAGACCCTAAACACCATCATGTACTTTCAAATAGCCATTACATACTTGGGAAATGAGAAATCTCGAAAATGCTTTTGTTGTATGTACTTGTCAATAAAAACTATTGAGCATATGATGCAAATATATGTATATAGTGTGTACTATGTAGGTATATTCTACTCTGCTGTATTCTGTGCTTTTTGAAGTATATACGAAGTTAGAGCTTAAGTAGATGAGGAAATACTGAACAATATTTTAAGTATTTATTCTACATGACTGTTAAAAGATTTGCAGATAGAGAGTAGGATGACAGTTCTTGGTGGGGGAATTTAGGGGGGTAGAAGGATTGAGCAAAATGGAAAGGACTCACAGACATGAACAACGGTGTGGTGATTAGAGGAGGGGTATAAGGGGGATAAGTTGTAATGGAAAAATGCAATAACTTGTTTAAAAAGAACTTTTGTCTCCAATTATGGATGTTAATATAGTTTTAAATGAAATTAAATCAACTTAACCAGACATGAATAAACCCAGGACACCACTGTCAACCTTGTTCATTGTGAAATCCGCACTTTTCTCATAGAATAAGTCAGTTGCCTAAATATAGCATGTTGTAAAGGAGCTTTGCAATTTATGCAATAGATATTATTACACCTTAGTACTTTTCTTATTTTACTGTCTTTAGTTGCAAAAATTGATGTGGATGAAACTACTAACATTTTTGCACATCTTTCCCTGGGTTGCATGAGAACTTCTTTGGAAACCCCTGTTTTAAGTAAATTTGCTGCCTGTTTATTAATCATTTAGGTTTGCATGAGATTCTGTCTGACTGGATATTCTAGGTATTAAGAATCTTAATATAAAATACAGGATGTGGGGTGAGGGAAGTGGAGGAGGGTATGGGGGGACAAGTGGTGATGGAAGGAGACTTGACTTGGGGTGGCAAACACACAATACAGTATACAGATGATGGGTTGTAGAATTGTACACCTGAAACCTATACAATTTTGTTAACCAATGTCACCCCCAATAAACTGAATAAAAAGGAAAAAAAAGAAATCTTAAAAAGTTTCAATATAGGATAGAAAAGTTATAACAAATCTCTGAGTTTTAAAGGATAGAATGTGTATTCTATCTCTACCTAACTATCTAAAAGTTACCTAACTCAACTTTCACCTTTATTTGGGAATATCAAATCAAAATGTAGCTGAAATAATTAAAACAACTTATTAACAGTGATATTGTATAGGCAAATTGATTGCAAATGGCATCTCACGAAGCAATGCTTGTTTATATTATTTGATAGTTTTAACTGTCTCACGATAACTACTCAGTAACACATGAAAAGGTGTCTTCTATAATTATAAGTCAGGCACTTTTGTGCTCTAAAGCACTGATAAAATATTGATCTGTGTGTTTGCTGAGATGGTTCTATGACGGACTATTGATGCTGTAATTCTCAGCTAAGCCTCTGTTCCTCTGTTTCTTGGCCACATCGATGTCTGATCAGCCATCAGAATAGAGTAATTTTAGTCCCTTCTGTCTCCCTGCATCTGTTCCAAGGGATAGCAAACAGAGCAAATTAGTGATCTCAAATACCAATCTGGCACAGGTGTTGGGTCACAAGCTTTCATTTTAAACAAGTAATTGAAAAACAATCTTTACCTGGCCAGAACAGGAATGAACTAAAATGTTCTGTGCCACATTTGTTTATTTTTAGAGAGAATTTTACTATCATTTAGGTTACTTCCCTTATAGTCTTTGCTTTTTGTAATTATATATTTTATTTTGCCCCTTTCTGCCTAGGAGAAAAAAACAGAGATAAAACATACTTTATCAGGATGTTATTACAGTCTAAAAGATATAAATAATTCTGTACCCCTGCCTTAGAGAATAGGAAGATAAGTAGGTATGCAAAGTCCTGCTAAAAATTCTACTCACCATCAAATCCAAAGCAATTCATTCAAATGAGAAAACTTTAATCCTCATTCTTGTTCAGAGATACACTGTTTTTAACGATTACGCACAAATTTGGAGAGCACATCAGTGAAAAAAATCATAGACCAACTTTTTCTTTCAGGTACATGAAATTCTCAGGATTCATTTCTATACCAAACATCTCTTTAATATCATAGCTTTTACTCTTTCAAACAGGTTATTGATTTTTCATGGTTTCATCCCTCAGTCAAAACCTAACATGAAAACTTATTTGTGGACTTGAATTTTGATGTAAAATTAAGTTTAATCTTTTTTTAGTAATATATTTGTCAGTGGCATGACAATTTTCCTGTCACTTAAACTAGTGGACCTTCTAAATGCTTTGATCACTGGAGTGTAAGATCATTATTTTCTTCATTTTGATTGTTCAAGTCAACAAATGCTAATTTAAATAAATAAATAAACAAACAAACACATCACATTCCACACAGTTGAAACTGATTCCTATTATCTCACCATCCCAGTTCTTGCACAATTTTGGATGCTAAAATGCCAAGTGGTTATAGGACAGAAACATCCCTGGGCTGCTTTAGGTATCTGTACTGGCTCTGCATCTCCCAGGAGACACAAAGCTCTGAGTGGTTGTCCTGTAAGGTTATGCATTTTTCTGCTATTTTTATGAACCTAATGGAGGTGCTAAAGTGATGCCTGGGGTTGGCAAGAAGCAATTTTTAACCAAGAGGGTTTTTTTTTTAATATTTAATTTCTATCACATTAGTCATGACTCAGTCCCTATACCTTGTATGACAGTGTTCATGAAAGAAAAGAACGCCAGGTGAAACAAATTAGTTTCTGAAATAAGCTCTATGGACATGGACTTTATTAATTCACCAAACTCAGGAACCTTTCTACAAGCACGATTGCTATATTAAGTGACATTTCATAAGACATACATATTATGTTAATATTTTCTAAAGTTTTTAAATGGATGCTTCAGAAATTTTAAAATAATAATTGAGGAGTTTGGAGAAGGTCAAATTTTGTTTGATATGCAATTATTCTTTTATTTTATGTTTTATATTCAACTTACCACTACAGAAACCTGAAAATTTGAGGTTAATTGCTAAAAAACAAAGAAGGTCTGTGCTCTCTCACTCCACTTTTATTTACTCTGTTTTATATAATATGATGAAATGAGGCTCTTTTTACACCACCTCTGTTATCTATTTTGCCAAAAAGTTTTGATTCTGTATACTACCCCGCAAGGAGTGTCTTCTGTTCATTACCTTTTCATTTCATTCTCAGAATCTTAGTTATAGGAAAGAATCATCCTCCATACTTGGAGTTCTAACGGTTGTTACGTGTAGGTGACTGCTAGCACATTTTTGATTGGACTACCAAATTTAACAGTCGGTAACCCCACTTATTTTTAGCCAGAAGGAACCATTAGCTTTAATGAAATAGCCATTCTCACATTCTTGAATCAGATTGGCAATCAGCTTCCTGGTAATTGGATTAGTAGTATTCTGTAAATTTCAAGTTTCTAAGCAATTTGCATATTCATACAAGTCTTGCTTCATTCTGATTTATAACTCTTGTATATATATTTATTAGACAGTCTTTCAATTTATGAGCAAATGGCCAACCAAAAATAATTGTTTGATTTGAGAAAGCTCATATTTATATGGATGTTTAAAATTCTTAAAGAAATTGATAAATGTGATTTCTTATTTTCATATACTTATGAAAATAAGGTATATTTTATATGCAAACACAACTTTTATTATATATACCTTTAATTCTATAGTAAATCAAATTGTTTTGCTGCAATCTAATTTTAATACACATATTCCATAAAATTATGTTTCTATATATTGCTCTGGAATTTTAAAAGCAACTTCTAGGATTTTGTGTAATAAATAATCAATTTATTTATTTTTAAAATGTTTCTGATTTATTACTTTAAAAGGCTGGTAGCTTTCATATTCTAGGCCATGCTTCTACACTCCTCCATCCTTCAATTGCCTAAGATCTTCTAAAGTACTAATTTCTTTTAACAGCTGGTAGAAGAGGTAACAATGATAAACTAAAAGCATTATGAAATGGACATTACTTTCCTTCTGCTATAAATTTCAGAATCTTCCTCAAAATACAGAAGTGATGATTTCCCACAGGTTTTTTATAGTGAGATAATTTATCAAAAATGTGTTCTATTTTACACGAGTAATATATTTGCTATTTATTACCATGTGTTAAATTATCCCATACCTTAGCTATTTAAAACAAAACAAAACAAACCAACAAAAAAGCATTTAGTTTCTCACATGATTTGTCAGAGTGAGGAAACTGGGAGCATGCTAACCTGGTAGTCCTCGCTGAATCTTTCCTGAGGATGCAGTGATGTCAGCTCGGGCTTTTGTCATGAGAGTTTTACTGAGCTAGAGCATCCACATCCAGGCTTACTCGCATGGGTTTCTCCAGAGAGTTGCTCATAATACAGGGTTAGCTTGTTCTGAGAAAGTGGTCTGAAACAGAGTACAACACCAAACTGCCTATTATGATTTAGTTTCCAAGGGCCAAGATTATAAAGAGGAGATCGATATTCCCTTACCTTTTCTCTTCCAGGCATTGACCAATTCTTACACTGCAAAAACTAAATGCTGAGGAGACAAGAAAAAGAGGCAACAGAGAGATCCAGCTAAGCTGAGTTTTGAGAATGCTCACAGGATTGAAGAGAGAAAAATTGGATATTTGTGGGATCTGTCAGAAAAAAAAAGAGCCTTGGTAAACACCTATGGATTTCAGCTAAGAATTATGACAGGATAAAATCTAGAAGTGAGAACTGATAAAAAAAAATTTGTCCACAAAGTTCTAACTTTGAAATTACTCATTTCCTAATTTGATCAACTTGAACTGCCACTATGCTAAGTATCCCAAAAAGTATAAACTCACTGTAGGAAGAGTTAAAGTCATCATTCTGAGTTTCTATATTTTTACACACAATTCCACACCATCAATAATCATTAGGCACACCTCCATGTCTGACCAAGATAGAGAGCAGAGACTGGATTTAACCTCCTACCTAAGACATCTGAGAAAAAATAAAAAATGGTTTTCAAGATATTAGACATCATGCAGCAAAAAGTAGTAATTACTGAGTGATGAAAATCCAGTGAGGTGAACTCTAGGATGGCACGGACTTACTACTTTGAGAAAGTTTTCAGACCACAGGAAGAGAGGAGAGAATTCATTTGGAGCCTGATATCCACTGCAGAGACGGAGTTGAGAACAGTGAAACAGAGTTCGCTAGAACTCACAGGACAAGATAATGGCCACAAGAGACCTTCACAATAACAGAACCCAGGACACCTCCTGATGGTCTCCTTGAGTAGTCCTCAAAGAGCTAACCAATATATACATGAGAGGGAACTACCTGAGGTCAAGGAAAGAACATATAAAAAGATTAGAGGGAACAGGACCTGATAATACACAGAGCTAGGAATAGTGCTTGTTACCACCAGGTAAAATGGAAAATCAGATAATCCTTGAGTCAGTTAGGCGTTGCCTCAATAGTAGGGTGTATTTATCCATAGAACAAGTGCTTCTCAGTCACACCTAACAAATCTTAAGTCTCGAAAAGATCCAAAGGATTTCATTTAACTTACTGCATTATAGAACAAATCTCAAGTTTATAGAAAAATGAAAAGTATATATCATCTAAAATAATATTCACAATGTCGGGCAGCCAATCAAAGATCACTGAGCATGCGAAGGAAGCAGGGATGTGTGGCCCCTAATGAGGAGAAAGATTGATATATAAAAAGTCAACGCTGCCTGACTGGTGAGGCTCAGTTGGTTGGGCGCTGTCCACAAAGGTTTGATTCCTGGTCAGGGCACATGCCTGGGTTACCAGTTTGGTCCCTGGTCAGGGCATGAGAGGCAACCAGTCAATGTTTTTCTTTCACATTGATGCTCTCTCCCTCTCTTTCCCCTCCCCTCCCCTCTCTCTAAAAATAAATAACTAAAAGCATTTAAAAAATCATTTAACTTCTGCAAATATTGGATATAGCAGATAAGGACCTTAAAACAGCTATTACAGCCATATATAATATTTTCAAAATATTAGAGACAAGGAGGTATATAAAAGACTGAACTGAACCTATTGAGAAGAAAATAATAATGTCTGAGATGAAAAATACAAAGGAATGAATTAAAAGCTGATGAGATCACAGAAAAAAATAAGTTAGGAAACTTAAAAATATAGCAATAAAAACGTGTAAAATTAAATATCAGAACAGAAATCAATTTAAAAAAATAAAATGGGCACTGGTGAACTGTGGGATAACTTCCTGTGGTCCCAATATATGTATTTGAAGTCCCCAAAAGAGCAGAGAGAGATAGAAAGATTATTTTAAATTATAATGATAAAAGTACCATTTAGCTAATAAAATGTAACAATTCTAATTTTTTTGCCAGATAACATAATCTCATAATAAATGTACAAAAACTTTCTATGGCTAAAAGGACAACCTAAATCCAAAATGATAGTGGAGTATTTATAATCCATTTTACCTGTTCCTCTCAGAACAAATCATTAGCAATGTTGAAGATAAATAATAATGAGCTACTTGATATATTTATATCTATAATTTTGATATACTTTATTTTAGAACAGTTTTTCATCTACCAAAAAAATAAGCAGGTGTTTCAGAGAATTCTCACAAACCTACCAATCTTGCTTCAGGTCCCCAAAGTTTCCCATTATTAATATTTTTCTATTAATGCACTATATTTATTATAATTAATACAACAATATTGATGTTATTATTAAGGTTCATAACTTACATTAAGTTTAACTGTATTATATAGTTCTATGGGTTTTGACACTAGAAGACATTGAAAATTCTAATGTTAATAGTGTGCCAATAAAATAAGTTGATCTGTAATTTAAAATCTTGTACAAAGAAAACGAGGTACTACTTTCAAAACATTCCAAAAATTTTATTAAATTTTACTGAGATATAATTTACATAAAATAAATATCATAAACTTTACTCATAAAACTGAATAAGTTTGATGAAGAAATACAGTTTTATAATCACAATTACAATATAGAACAAGATTTGAAAAACTTTTTTGTAAAGGGAGAGATAGATTCTCTAAGCTCTGGAGGTCATAAAGCAAAATCAAGGAGATTTTGTAGGTACTTATATGAGCACATGATAGAAAATAATTTTTCAAAACATTTTAATAAATTCAAGTTATAATGATAGTGGAGTATGAAGTTTCTGTCATTTTTTAATGAGAAGAATGGAAATCTTTTAGAGGAAAAACATTTCACTTAATTGACTTTTAAAATTATTGTTCTCATTTATCAAAACAATTGCAATGTTTATGTGTTTACATCAGTCTCTAATGAGATTTTTTGTATTTCACCTTTGACAATATGTTTTACATAGATTAGCACTGCACATACAGATATCAATCCATTAGCAAATACTTTGAGCAATATTCATCACTTCAAAAATACCTGTAGGACTGCATTATATTCTCATATTTATATTTTCTCTTTATCATGTCTTTACACTGCAGATGAATCACTCCCAAATGAAGCATAGGTGGAAGCTCTACTGTTGTACAGTTAAATGTATTTTGAAATATGGAAATTTCTTTTGTACTCACGTGAATATGTGCACAAAAAACTATTAAGATTGTATAGTTTGAATTCAGAAAATATCTCTTGCAAATTGGTGTGGCAAAAGGATCTCATTTCTTGGCTTGCTATTTGATGGCATGGAAAGTATTTAAAACAATTTGACATTACTTGGGATACAAATGAAATCAGTTGTCATTGAGTCAACTTTTCCCCAGTGTAGGTTTTGTACACAGGCATTGTTTTGCTTGGTAATTTTAGGTTGGCTCATTAAGAGACATTATGAAGCAGTCAATTAAAACTCATTTCTTAAGTCAAGTTTTTTTTCCCAAATGTTTTCTAAAAATTGTAATTTTTTTGAGCTCAGATATATTTTGGTAGTCCTTAGAATTTCTCTGTGGTAAGGCAAGTTAACATACCACAAAACTGATAATTCTTAATTCCAACAGCAAATGAAATTAAATTACTACTGGTTCAATAACACATAATAAATTCAAATATTATCACCAAAGTCCCTGATGATGAATAATACAAATAATAACCATATATTTTCACAGGCTTTGGGCTTTTGTCCAAATATGCCTTTTTCTGCTCCGCTCATATTTTTATAACCATCCATTGTAACACATCCTGACATACTACACTTCATGTTGTACTGAATTGTACCTTCTCAAATTCTTTAAAATTAAGTTCCCTGTAGTTGTTCAATGCAAACAACTGATTCAGACAAGTTCTTTAGTCACTTCAAGTTCAGCATCAGTACCTCGAATAAACAACTGAGAAGGATATATCTTGCCCCAGCATAGATCTGGTGCATAGGCCCATATCTTATTTAGAGTCATTACACATTATTTTAATCTTCTTATTGCCATTGTTACAAATGTAATCGAAATGAAACACAAGAAATATGCAAGATTAGGATAATGCAGAATGCACATTGATCTTTTCTTTGCTGCTTAATGCAGCTCTGGCTGACAGGGTGGCTGTAATATACCCACTCAACCTGGCAGAGCCAACTCACAGACTTCAGTCCAGCCATAACTTCCTACATTAAATGGTGAAGTTTGGAGGATTTCCATAATTATTCTTAAATATGTATCTGATTAGAGGGAAAATTAATTGAATTAGCCACATAACCAAATAAAGGCAGAAAACCTCAGGATCACTTAAATATATACAGAAAAGCCAATGGATGAAATTTAATCTTTGTTCATGACAAACCTCAGCAACTTTGTCTTCAAGCTGATGGTATATTTCCACAAAGCCTATGCTAACCTCATACTTAATGATGACAGAAGAATAAAAAAAAAGAGTGACTACATTTGTTTATGTCTGATTTCCATAAAATCAAGGTAATACTAAATAATGATATTTATTATAATGTGGTCAACTATATCATATCATCTTGCAAAACAATAATCTTTTAAGAAAGAAAGTAAGAAAACTAACACGTGATTTTTACAAGCAGAAATAAGAGACACAAGAGGCACTTACAGAAAATTCCTACTTTTCATATGGTAGGAATCTTTTTGTAAGATTATGAATCTACCATGCAATAATAATGAGATTTATAAAATAACTAGAATGATGTTCTTTGAATTTGTCCTCCCTTCATTCATAAAATACACTTAACATGTCCCAGAATCTAGTTCAGAAAAACCATCAAATGTTCTTGAAAATTTGCATTTTTAGTGTCACTTTGTATTGAACAATTGTTTCCCAGAAATAGTATCTGTGTAAATTAAGTCACTTAATTTAAGAGCACTTAAGAACACTTAAATAAGTGTTCTAATTTACTAATTTATTAAACCATGTTCTAATTTATTAAATGTAATTCAACTCTGTAAAAACATTCATAGTGAAGACTCACTTTTTGGAGCAAAACAGCATGTTCAAGGTTAAGCAGAAGGTAGTTTGTTCTACCACTCTAGAAATCTTTTCGCCTTCCAGGCCACAAACAAGCTACTTCTCAGGCTGCAGAAATGTTTTTCTTTTAAAAAAATATGTTAACCTATACCTATTTTATTTAATGTAATATAAAAAGTGATGATTAATCCTAATATTCATCAAAGGGTTTAACCTTATTATTTATATAATTGAGCCAAATTAAGAGTGTCCCTAGATAGTCAATTTATGACGTCATGCACATTTATTTTAAATATCAAGATATAAAAACACCTTCATGGCCTATGCTAATGTAATATTGGTAAGAAGCAAAGAACATAGATGAACATTTGTATTTTTGTGGTGTTTGTTGGAAATATTTGATTAAAAATGCACAAACAGAACTTACAAGATTTAGCAATATTTAAAAAATCAAGTTTATATTTTATTCAATTAAAAGTTCATATTTAAACAATGAGCATCTTTTTCCTAACTGTGTGAGTATATATTTATGTAGCCAGTTCCTATTTTCCATATGAGGTCATTTAATACCTTGAAGACTTAATATCAGGAAAACTATAAAATCTTTAAGGAAAACACTCATTGTACACATTCATACACATACAAAAACACACACATTTTCAGTTATTTACACTGAAGAGATAAAAAAGCTAGGAGAAGAAAAATTGGTAAAGACCTTAAATGAACAAAAATATAGTTACCTGAGAATTTCAAGTTTCCCTCTTTCCCTACATAGTTATACCAATTTTCTGAGCTTTAAAAGTAAATGAAAACCATCATTATTTCTACATTTAAATTTTTGACATTTCTTTACTATTTCCCTCTCAGATAAAAAGGCCAAGTACCAGAGGGCTTTAAAAATGAGAGGAAAAAATGTGACTTGAAACCACATCAGGTCAACACAATGGTAACAGATGATACCGTGTGTAAAAGGAAAAGTTGAAACTATATATATATTTTTTTTGTTTGTTTGTTTGTTTGTTTGCTTCTTGTTGTTTTACCCATATCTTTTTCTATTGCAATTTTTAAGAACACTGTTAGAATTTGATCATTTCCCAGGAACATCCTGAAATGGATTGTTTACAAACCTAAAATGAACTTTAAGAAGAGAACACACTTTGTTATCAATACTTTAAGACTTTATAGCATCTCTACAGTTTCAGAAAGTTCATTTGTGCTAGCCAGTTATTTTATTGAAAATAATAATTTTAAATGTAAATAATACCCCATTAGACTGACACTACAATAAAAAACATCAGCCATTAAATAAAGTGGTTATGAATTATGCTTAATTTAAATCATTAAATTAGATTAGTGTTTGACTTTTGGTTCTGTCAATGAAACTGATTTTGAGTAATTCACTTCTCTGGGCCTTAGCTTTTCCTATTTGTAACACTTTTCCCTAGGGGTGTGGAGGAGTTTAAGAATGCCCTAAAGGTATCCTAAATCCTATGCAAAATATCACAGTAACAACACTATTTAGTATTCTAGAACCTTCTCTAGTATGAAAGATTTTTCATGAATATTCTAGAAGACCTGAGAAATGTGTTGATAATGCGGAAGTTTCTTGGGATACAGGCTTTGGTCAGGAAAAAGGGTGGAATTTTTGCTTAAGGTCCTATATTAGTTTCTAAGAATGTCAGCTCTGCAGTTTTGAAATATCTATAATTAATTTTCCCTTTATATTGTAACATCTTTAGGGATTAGAGTAGAACAAGAATGGTAAAATTTTTTAAAAATCAGAAAAAAAAGATAGTTCTATAAAATTTTTATTTTTTCAACCTCAGAAATTTTCCCAGAGCTGCTCTGACAGTCAGAATCCAAAGCGCAAATAAACAACTTCAGATACGGCACTATAAGATACAGTGTAAATCCAAGAGCTTTACAATCATATGTCTGTGTTCATTTTCTTCCTAGATGTTTAACTTTTGGTAAATTGCTTAATTTTTATAAGTGTTAACTTCTGCATCTGAAAAATGGTGCCTCTGTGCTATATAAAATGTTCCTAGTATCTAAAAGGCACTCAGCAGTTGAAAATCTATCAATACCTGGAAATAATATATCTACCAAAACCAAAATTAATTTTAAAAATTATGAAAATATGGATATTGAGATTTCCTGTAAGCCACATGTTTATATGCTAATATGGATGAGATTATCTAGATATTGACATTAAATTCTTTGACAGTCCTAAAATATTCTCGACTATACATGCTAGTATACCTAGTCACATCTTATTTTATTAAGGTGACTTTTAAGAAAATGTCAAAGAACAAAATGTATTTATAAGCACTATTTTTAAAAAGTTGTTCAGTCTTAGTTACATAAGGTAATACTTAATGGTATTTGTATAAAACTATCTACTCATGTAGTTATAAAATATTTATTTATTTATTTATATCTTTGTCTTTCTAAATACAACTCTAGCTGGAAATTTGGCTATAACAAGCACTGTCACTTGCTTATTTGTTTTTGTTTTCAGTAAATATTCACGGTTCTCAGAAGCAATAGGCTGTATGTAAGCTTCCCTCACGAAAGTATACACATGGTTCCTATATGGGCGTATATGTGAAAGATATTAACCAAATGTGAGGTATGAGCACAAACTAAACAACATCTGTAAGACTCCATTTTATAATAGAGAATGCATTACAAATATTTAGATATTAAAATTATCATAAATTTATGAGGACATAATCATTTCATGATAGTTTCTTTCTGAGTCTTTTATGCATATAAGGGAGGAAAGAAATCAACTGTAGTTCTGGCATTTCCACTGAGAAAGTACGAAAATGGAGAAAACAATACTTGGATTCTAGATAATAAAAAACAGGGCATTTCATGACTATCCAGAATTACAAATAATGCTACTCCGAAACCTGATGGTAGATCCATGAGTTTTGAATGTAATTCTCTTTCAGTCTCAAAGTAGAATGCAAGCCTGTAAAATAGAATTCTTACCCTCTGGTATTATTACTAGCTAGTTTTTAAAGAACATAATACTTATCTCAGGATGTGGAAGCAACTAGGAGTCCCATTTTTTATAAATTATGGTGATCATCATGTTTCAGCCACCTAATGAAGTCATGGCATACATGATTCACTTTGTTATTTTTATTTTTAAATGGATGCTAGCCACAAAATGGAAATAAGCCTAGATTCTATTCACAGAACATAGAACTAATGCAAAACAGAAGACCTGCTCAAGAAAATGATTAATAACTAAGAAACTGTGTAGTGAAAATAAGGCAAAATTAATTTTTTACCAGTCTAATTAACACTCTAAATTCCTGAGAGATTCATATTAACTAGCACAAGTAATAGTGTCTTTACATCTTCAACCAGCGGATTTCAATCAAACCCCCTAAAGTGTTTCTCATATTTCTGAGCTAGCTATTCTATTCCATTGATCTATGTGTCTGTTCTTATGCCAGTACCGGACTATTTTGATTGCAGTGACCTTGTAGTACAGTTTGATGTCAGCTACTGTGATCACTCCTACTTTGTCCTTTGTTTTCAAGACTGCTGACACTATTCAGTTTTTTTGTTGTTGTTGTTCCATATAAATTTTTGGAATATGTGTTCTACACCTGTGAAATATGGTATTGGTATTTAAATATGAATTACATTGAATCTACAGATCACTTTGGGTAGTATGGACATTTTAATGATGTTAATTCTTCCAATCCATGAACATAGTACAAAATCCACATCTTTATGGTCAATAAACATTTGACAAAGGAGGCAGGAGCATACAATGGAATATTGTCTTTTCAATAAATGGTGTTGGGAGAACTGGACTGGTACATGCAAAAAAATGAAACTAGACAACCATCTTACACCACACACGAGAATAAAATCAAAATGGATAAAAGACTTACATATAAGTCTTGATACCATAAAAATCCTAGAGGGAAACATAGGCAGGACAATTTCAGATAACTCACATCGTAATATTTTTGCTGATACATCTCCTAGGGCAAGGGAAATAAAGGAAAAAAAATAAACAAATGGAACTAAATCAACTTAAAAACATTCTACACAGCTAAAGAAACCATCGTTAAGATGAAAAGGAACAGGCTGTATGGGAGAGCATATTGCCATCAATACATCAGGCAAGGGTTTAACCTCCAAAATAGACAAAAAACTTACATGACCAAAAGGGGCCCTTATAGAATTCCAACATCCTTAACCTTTCTCTTTGTGTTGAAAGGGTGATTTATCTCCACCCAGTATGGCAGGTTTATATGAAAGATGATAAACATGAAGATTACAGGTTTGGGGTACTTCATTAGCTGATATTAATATTAATAGCTAACTCTTGCTGCCAGCTGCTTTTGAAATCTAGTTTGTCCATTTACCTTTTTACAATGAGATACACACATGGTAGGATCAAGGTAGAAAATTAAGCAGCATTTTCCAGTTACTAATTAGACTCTAAAACAACTCTCATTTGTGATGATTAATGCATTCTTGACAAAATAAAAAATAAATAAAAATTGAGTCATCTGTATATGAAAGAGATTTGGTTAACACTGCAATTAATCTTTTCATTTATGGGATAAAATTGTTTACTGCAAATTTTACTTACCAAATAAATGTAGATAAATTATCCTAGGAGTTAGTCAGCATAATTTCAAGCTATGGTCTCCCCATGATTCAGTATTGATTAATTTGATCTAATATTTTCTTGATATGTTGTTGACTTCTTTATGCTTAGCTATCTTTGATAGCTGGAGTCTTATCATATTTTAATAACATTATTGAAAATTCACATAAATATTCCTTCTTCTAACCAATAATACACACCTTTAAAAACATATCTAGTTTATTCATATACAGAAAAAAAAATCTAAAATGACATAAGTGTGAACCTAAGACAAAGGGAGTGAATGATGTTAAATATGAAGACAATCATGATCTATAAGGTTACAGTGAAGTTGTCATTCTTTGTAATATTATTTTATTTACTTAAATTAGTTTCCAATTCAATTAATTCAGTATGTTGCAACATAAATGATATTCTAGAGATGCGAAAATTCATTGAAACTACTCATGAAAAGGAAACTGTGTCTGAATTATATTTAATGCATGGTTTGTAAAGTATTCTTTTAACTGGGTAATAAAATAGCACATACCATTTTTTAAAAAGATTTAATCTATTTTATTTTTTGAGGGGAAGGGAGGGAAAAAGAGAAGGAGAGAAACCTCAATGTGTGGTTGCCTCTCATGCACCCCTTACTGGTGACCTACTGCAACCTTACTGCTGGTGACCTTACTGCAACCCAGGCATGTGCCCTGCCTGGGAATCAAACCAGTGACCCTTTGGTTCAAAGGCCAATGCTCAATCCACTGAGCTACACCAGCTGGGTCTGCACATACCATTTTAATGATATATTCCCACAGATGATATCATCCTGGAACTAGGTACCATTTCCTGAATTCCTCTCTTCATGCAGCAAGCTGTTTTTAAGCATAAATGATACATTGTATTAATCACGGGTTCAAAATGTGTTTGAAATACATTGCTTCAGTAGAAAGCAATAATAGGAATTAACAAAAGGATGATGTCATTTGAGGAGATAGTCTGATTATACTGTGGTTTTAGGGTTTGATATAACTCAAGAACAATTATTTTTTTCTTTATAACATGACAAAAAACTTTGTCCTTAAAAGTATAAATCCTAATGATGTTGAACTCACTTTTTTGTTAGTAATACAACATTGGAAAGGTATAAACTTAGTTTATATTATCTTTTCTCTTCAATATATTTATTTTATCTGTATCCATGGATTCCTTTACATAATTTTATCTAATTAAAGAGCCTGAATTCCTATAAAATACATATATGTCTAAAGTCAAAGAGTAAATTGTGACAGACCTATAAATTTAGAATTAGGTGCTTTGTATTTGGCGTATAATTTGAGTAAATGTGTTGCTCTGTTCATTTATTCATTCATTTGTTTGGTCCTTCTAGTATGCAGTCAGCATTTGTTGGACAATTACATTATCCCATGTGCACTTAATCACTGGGCTCACAAATAGAACCGACATAAAAGAACTTAATGCAGAATTCACTTGCTAAGTAAGCATAGTATAATGGTAGATTTTATGTGTGAGCTTGACTGGGCCATGGGGTGCTCAAGTGTTTGGTCAAACAATATTCTGGGTATTTCTGTGACGATGTTTCCAAAAAAAAAAAGAACATTTAAATCAGTAGACTGAATAAAGTTAATTGCCCTCCCTAATGTGGGTTTGCCTCATTCAATCAGTGGAAGGATGCACTAGAACAAAATGTCTAACCCTCCCCCAAAGAGAGAATTCTTCCTGCACGGTGGCATCCTTCTCGTAGGACATCGGTATTTTTATTATCCAGCCTTTGTACTTGAACTGAAACATTAGCTCTTCCTGGATCTCCTGACCTTTAAACTGGAATGGCACCATTGGCTCTTCTGGGTCTCTAGCCTGCTAATTCACCCTGCAGATTTCGGGATTAGTCGGCTTCCCTAAGTGTGTGAGCTAAATCCTCATAATAAAACATTTCTCTGTCTCTTTCTGTCTCTCTTCCCCCAGCCCCTCCGTATGCGTGTGCATGCGTGCAGTGTATATCCTATTTGTTTTGTTTCCCTGGAGAATCCTTACTGTTTAAAATTTGGTTAAACAGGTACTACTAACAGTTTAACAAGATAGTTAAACGCATAGTGATGAAATGGATGTTCAGCCTCATGTCTTCTGCCTTTGGGTGTATAGAGGTTAGTTTCAGATAGACAGAATGGCATATTCAAAGACTTGAAGAGAATGTGACTTTAGTAAACTGCAAGAAACTCTTATCTATTTTAACTGAAGCATAGAGGACATGCAAGGAAGTAGGGAAAGATGAATCTCTAATACCCATGTTCATGTTAGTCAACTGCTCCAACACTGAGCTCACTGGTCACTCTTCAAGAAACTGTGAGGTGTTAATCAACCAATCATCCTATTTCAGGGTTCAGTGTCTATGTACAAAAAGCCCAAGGAACCATGCGGTCATTGTCATTCTCATAGTGTTTCAAATTAGTAGCTTATCTTTTTTCTAAATTATGTTTTATTTGATTCAAAATATATTATCTAACAATGCTATAGCATGAACATTTTTTGTGATAAATTATACTATTATAAAGAATGTCTTCATAAACTAAAACAAATTATCAAATAATATTCCATTTATTTCAAACTATACTGTATTTCAAGTAAGGCAATGCTAAAAACAAATGGAAAAACCAAACAAATAAACAACAGTGCATTTGACCTGTATTTCCATTGTATTGCAAATTTCCTTTCTTGCTGCTTACCTGCCTTTTTCCCTTCCTTGTTTTCTTCTTTTTTTACTCTTTATTTCATATTTTCTTCCTTTTACATTTTAATTTTAATAGAATATACATTTGCACGATTAAATATAGCAAATTACAAAAAAAACATTTATATTGAGAAATACCCTATCTTTGTATCAATTTGCTTCTTCCTGATTACCAATTGGTCCTATATCTGAAACTTTTAAAATGCCCCTTCCTCTGACCTTAGCCTTTGCTGCTCTTACCATAATGTGGCTCTCCCTAAAGATACAAGTACTTCTACATTTATTCCAAATGATAGCTATTTTTCTTTTAATTTGACATACCTTTTACATATTTAGTTTCAATGTGATGTTCTATTTTTACTTTTATGTGGGTCTCATAAATGTTATAGGTGTGATTTCATGGGTAAAAAAGGAAATCATGGGACACCAGCTACTCAGCATTAGTTGGTTCTTATTTATTATTAAATCATTGCATGAGTATGCCCAGAAGTTCTGCACACAGGATTGGGTTCAAGCAAACACTGAAACTACAAGTAACATACTTCATGACTCACATGTGATTATCTTATCACATTTATTTATTTTTTATCCTATGGCTTTATAGCTTCATAGAAGTTCCCTGTGACTCACTGACAAATTTATAGATAGCTTTATTTTATATGCTTTCACAAGCTGGACTCATATGGTTTCACAGCTCCACTTTGAAAGATACTGGGGGAGAAAAACCCTCCTTGTCTTTGGCAGTACAATGTTAAGAAGGGCTTTCTCATGGTCTACTTTGCCTTTTTGGAGAGATCTGCCAGACTTTGGGGTCTGCACTGATGGGTAATGACTAATAGATTGGCCAATTATCTGAGAGCTTGGAAAGAGCAAGACTGTTGTATCGATGGCAAAGAAGTCTAGAACTGTTCGTTCTAGACACAGACTGAACCCAGACATGTTCCATGTAAATGCTCATCAAATGATATCCACTACAAAAATTCTCTCAATAATCAGATGGCAAAATGATCTACCCTGTAGATGTTAAGGAGTTGTTTCTCTAACTATTACCCTGCTTGCCTAATGGATTACTAAACAAATTAGATGTAGCAAGAATGAAAGCAATTCATGGACTCATTAATGTTCATGGACACATTAATGTTTTCTTTTTCCTCTCCTCACCAATGCTTAATTGGGTAACGCCACAACTTGATTTTCATCTGCAGCTAACTCTCAGCAATCCAGAGCCTTCCTCATGGTATGATACTTTGGAAGGACCAACCTGCCTTCCAATAATGGACAGATTATATTGAATATCTTCCACCAGGGAAGAAATCCTATTTGCCTTTACTAGCATAGGGATTTGTTATGAATGAGACTTTTCCTCCCTTGACACCATTCTGTCACCATTTACTTCCTTACTGAATCTTCATTCATTTACAGATCCCATAGAAGATTTCTTTGATCAAGGGACTATCCTTATAGCAAGAGAAAGGTGTGGCAAAGGAAGGCTTACAGTGGTGAGCACATAAAAGACAGAGTTTATTCTTATATTATTATTTACTAATTACTGTATTATTTTCCATATGGATAATTGTGAACCCACTTTTGCCCCACCCTGTAGGGTGGGAATCTTTCACCAGGGTATTCAACACGTTTCCATTGAATTTATAACTGTGACTGCTAAATGGCTATATTAGTCTTGAGAAAGAGATGAGAGAGAGAGAGACAGAGAGAGAGAGAGAAACATTGACTATAAGAATCAGCTCATACAGTTATAGAGGCCAAGGAATCCTACAATCTGCCATCTGCAAGTTGAAGAATTAGGAAAACCAGTAGTGTAACTCAGTTCAAATCCAAGACCTGAGACTTGGGGAGCTGATGGTATAAGTCCCAACCTGAACCCAAAGGCCACATAAATAGGAGCCCCAGTGACCAAGGGGAAAAAAGAAAGAAAGCCCAAGCTCAAGTAGAGAGAACCTGCTTTTCCTTGTCCATTTGTTCTACTCAAGCTCCCAAAAGGCTGAATGATGTGCCCACCCCCAGATGGGTGAGGGTGAGTCTTCTTTACTCAGTTTATTGAATCAATGCTAATTTCTTTCAGAAAAACCATCATCAATATACACCAAAATAATATTTTACCAGCTATCCAGGCATCCCTTAGCTTAGTCAAGTTGATATATAAAATTAACCATCGCTGTGGCCATTTTGGAGTTCTCATGTCATTGGACAAATAGAGATAGAGATGTTTATTATACAGTGTGAAATAATTGTTCTTGATTAACAAAGAGCAATGCAGTTCCTTTTAAAAGATGTAAGCATAAAAAATCTAAGGTGGCTCTAAGAAATTCTATATCTAGTGATTAAAGCTAATAAATAATAACAGTAATTCCATATAATAATATTAAGAATGGTTCATAATCTTCAGGAAACGTTAGATATCCAACCAATTAAATATTCTTGTCAACATAAGTTCTGAATGGAAGCTAAGGGACTATAAAACCAGAAAGCAAGAACAAATCGTATAAATACTAATTTTGTCCTTGTTAATAGCTTAAGAAATGAAAACCAGAGAAATAACCCATTAATTAGTAAAATTAACTAATTTTTCCCAATATGCTCTTCCACTTTTTATTTATATAAGGTATACTCATTGGGGTTAATTTTATTTTTAAATACACAATTTACAAATTATTTAGATAGGTCTTTGAATAAATTAAAGAGGAAAGGCCATTATGCAGACATCTTAGACTTGGGGCAATATTTAGTGGTTGATGAAACTGGGCACCCTGCCTTTTGGGGAGAGACAAACATATTTCTATTGAAATGTGGGCAGTTGTAATATATTATGTGTCGGGGTACTATTGGGAAGTCAAGGGTGGGACATGTGGTGGGCATCTGTTTTGATGACCACCTAATCTGGGAAGTCTGCAATTTCCTACATGTATTGGTCACAGTCTACATTATACTTGTCCCCCTTTTACTATCCTTCTTAATATGGAAGCTTCCCCATACCACTCCTCCACACTAAAATAATAATTTCCATTTTTTCCAAGACTTACATAGGACATTCATATTAGCCAGTTCTATGGTGTGGAATGAAAAGTTATTTCTAGAATCTCAGCCAAGAATTTATTTCCTCAGACTGAAAAATTATGTGTAATATCTGTAATTTTAACAACTTCTTATTAGAGTGTTTGTTTATTTTGTAACAAGAATTCTGACAAATAATAATCAATATATCAATTTTGAGTTTTGTTTATTTTTCAGAAAGCCCAGAGAATAACTTTATGCAAAATTATTGACTTGCAAATTATGGTACGCAAAGTAGGTCTACAATATGAATCCCTTAAGAAAATAATTCAACTAGGAAATTCAGACTACAAAATTGAAATTAGAATGTATTTTACCATCTGTTAGTAAAGATTTATGAGTATGCTGGAATTCTCACCTTTACTTGCTGATCTGGAAGGTATGTAAGAAAATTTTCTGGAGCAATTAGGACTAAATGGAAGGTGAGGAACCTTAGAAACAGTAGTTTCTTGTAGAACCAGATGAAATCCTTTCTCCATAACATCATTTGTAGCTGGTCGCAGGAGTCTGAAGGATAAGGAAATATACCTACTCAATTAGGATTGTTTTTGTGTCTCAAAGGGAAGCAAGATTATGCAAGGCTACCAGAGGTTTGTTTGCTTTTTTGAATGATTCTTAGTACATTACTTTAAATGTTTTGGGCGTTAACAATGGGAGAGGGCTTTTTACCCCGGGGGGAGTATGACAGATGGTGCCTACTTTGCAAAGGGAGTAGGGTGTGCAAGAGACCCATTTACATTCCTAAGGTTAATTTTATAAACTTTTGCTAAAACTCTAAGGGTGAATAAATTATTAACAGAAACATAGCAGGGAGTAATTAGAAGGAACACCTAACTGATATGGCAACCTAGAATTCAAAGCCTGGATTACAACATTGAAGGTAGAATCACAGGGGTGATAAAACTGAGAATGGCAGAGGTCCTGAGGACCAATGTGCACCCCCCAGGGGGTGGCAGTCTGCAACTTTCCAGGCAGAAATTTTATGACTGCTAACTCATTGTTTGTGTGACTGAGTAGAACTGAGGAACTGCTTAATTTTCATGTAGGTATCTCTCTCTTTAGAAGTGATAAGAGAAACAGTATCTGCAAATGTTTTAGATGCAGTATGGTACAATGTAAATAGCCATGATCTACAAAAATTAACCTTTACTTACTCACATTGAAAACAAATTATGGGTTAAAGGATTTAACTGTAAGCAATCATGATTTAAAATGTGTACGTTAAAACTTTTTTTAGGTAGTTAGAACTACGGGTTAAAAATAATGTTAAAATACAGGGGTTCAGAAATTATTGGCTACTTAGACTAGAAGATTAGAGTAGAAAATAAAAGTGGAAAATTGAAGTATTAAATTTTCAATAGTTAAACCATACAATAAGCAATTTATTGCTTAGTAAACTATTTCTGGCATTAGAAAATATATTTAATAATATAATGTGCACCTGTGCATCCACTACCAAGTTTAAGAAATAAAATAGATGAAGTAGCCAGTTTATTCCTCCCTGATTTCATCTCCAGTGTTCCTACTTACAGCTAACCTTTACTTTACAGGTAGCATTTAAATTCTCATGCACATTTTCATATTTTATCTTATATGGACTTATCACCAAACAGCACATTCTTTATTTTGCATCCACTAAAGTTATATTGAAGATATTATACTTTATGATCATCTGGAACTTATATTTTTAGTCAGTAATTTTAAATAAGTTATTATGTTATTACATAAGGCCCTGATTCCTTCATTAACCTGAAATATATATATGTGTATATATATATATATTTCATATATATATATTTATCTGTACTGTGTGAGTAATACAACTTCTTGATTTATTCTCCTGAATGGGAATTCAGGTCGTTTTCAATTTTTTAATATTACAAACAATACTATAAAGAACATTCTTGTACATGTCTCCCAGGGCACATGTGGCCATTTTTCGGGGAAATGTAATTGCTGACTTATTATATATGTGCATCTTCTACTTCACTAGAGTGTGTGAAACTGCTCTCCAGAGGGGCTGTGCCAATTTACAAACTTGCCAGCAGTGAATATATCCCCTTTTCCCCACTCCTTACCACTAGCTATTGTGACTATTTCCATTTTTGTCAGTTTAGTGGGTGTGAGATTATTGTTTTCATTTGCATTTACTAATTACTAATGAGTCAAAGCATTGTTCATATATCATTGATTTTGTGGATTTCTTCTGTGGTTTGCCTTAATTTATTGTGATCTCAGCTAAATAGTATAAATAATGTTTGTTTTATTTCACTCAGAATTTTTAAGTGTTTTGCAAAGGAAAGATTTTTCAGTATTTTGTTTAAAACGATATCAGTGCCTGGTTCTCACCCTCTACAGTCTACTATAGTTTTTACGTAGTGCAGCCTGCAACCTTAAGGTGTTTATGAGCCCCCACATAGTTCTAAATGCAGCGACATCTGGGAAATTTTGGATTAAGTTAATCCTGGAATGCTAATGTCCCAGAATAAACAAATGAATTTTTTCATTTATTATATATATATATGTGTGTGTGTGTATGTATACACACACATATATTTAATTAATTTTTTTCTTAACTGGTAAGAATTAAGTAAGAAAAGAAGGAACAAAAATCATGTAATTAGCAAATGAATGACTCGCCAAGTATCCCGTTGCCTTTGGGTAGATAAAGGATTTACTGTAAATAATGTACAATTATTTTGTATTCTACCTAAGCTAGAAGAAATGTTTTGGGGAAAAGACAAAGATGAATATTGAATATTAGGTGTTGGTGATGACATGAAGACATGAATAGACTTCAATCTGGACTAAAGTTTGGGCCTTCCATAGGGAAAGCGCTTCTGAGAAATGGAATTCTTTTTTTCACTCCATACCTGGCAGATAGAATAAACTGTTAGTGGTGACTGACACTAACTGACACTATTGGGCACATCAGCTCAAAGCCCAAGTCTCCAGAAAAAAATCCGGAGAAAAATGAAAATCCACCAGAAGATCCACCAGGATCTTCTGCAAGGACCTGTGAGCCCCTCACCACTCTGTGCACCCACACTCCAAGCCTCCCAGCTAGTGTCGATGGCAGCTGCCCCTCTTCGGGTGTGTGGAGATTATGGAAACTCCCTTTAGACTGAGATTGTTGCTGTATAACTTGCTTAAGGTAGATGTTGATGTTTAGTAGGTTATTTCCATTGTCTGTTTTAAAGGAACTCATCATTTTCCCAAGTCAAGATGAACTGCCACACACCTGAGCAGGATCGTACAGAACAAAATAACATATACAGAAGTCACTGGACTGCATGGGTGATAGAAGGCCAGCACAGCAGAAGCCGGCATGTGAAAGCCTGACCACTCATACCCACTTTGACGCTCAAAGACGGGCTTAGCTTTTTGCTGTAATCTATTCGTTTCTTTTCTCTTTGTTATTTTAGAAATTATAGATATGCTTCACTTATCTCATAATATTAAATGCCCCAAAATAATAAAAAAAAAGAAGAAAATTCTGGCCTGCGTGGTTTCATATGATTCCTTAATACTTCAAAATATAATACATTAGATCTGGCTAGCGTGGCTCAGTGGATTGAGTGCCAGCCTTCAAACCAAAGGGTCTCTGGTTCGATTCCTAGTCGGGGCACATGCCTGGGTTATGGGCCAGGTCCCCAGGGGGGGAATGTGTGAAAGGCAACCACACATTGATGTTTCTCTTCCTCTCTTTCTCCTTCTCTTTCTTTCTCTCTAACAATAAATAAATAAAATCTTAAAAAAATAAAATATAATACATTAATCATATTATATGTGAATATTTTTAAAATCAGGCTAATAATAAACTTACTGAATGTTGCCACAATAATACAAAAATTCCCTTATATTCCTCATCCTGTTTCCCTTAATACTACTGACCTATGTGGCCATAGCACAATTATCAAGAACAGAAAATTAACATTGCTGCAATACTTGAACTAAACTGCAGATCTTTTTCAAATTTCACTAATTTTTTGATTAATGCCCTTTTTCTAACCTAGGATCCTGTCCATAATACCACATTTCATTAATTATTTGTGCTTAATCTCCTCCAATATGTAACAATTCTTCAACCTTTCCTCATCTTTGCTTATCTTGATTAATGGTTTTCAGGAGTACTAACCAATTGCTTTGTAAAATGTCTCTCAACTTGGAATTGTTTGATATTTTCTGATAGAGTAAGATTATGCATTTTGGGCCAGAATACCACAATGATGGTGTTATGTCCTGATCAGTGCATCATATCAAGTTGTGTTGTCAATTTGTTTAATGAGGAACATAGCTCATTAAAAAATATAAAGTTTGAGGTGATGGATTAAAACTACTGAAATGTGCAAGAAATTTTATACTGTACCACCTGAAAGGATAAAGGCTATGACTAACAAAATGTTGATATCACCACTATGAATCTGATAATTAACAATATAGTGACATTAACTACCTATAATATAGTTCACTGCAATGTCACTCAACACAAAACAAATAGATTAACTAAATGTTTCAAGCACGTTTTTAAAAAATTATTGTAGAAATGTGAATCAGGCTAAAACTTGGTATCGCTTATGCAAGAAAATTCCTAGCAACAATTATGTGAAACTATCTTTCTTGAAGCAACACTTTGAAACCAATCATGTAAATTGTGGAGGAAACCCACCAGAATGTTTTACAAGTTAAAAGAGAAGTCTTGTCTGGGAACAGTGTGATGAAAAGTACAATCAAACAAGTAAACAGATTGCTTAAAGCTAAAATTCAGATTTGCTTTAGAATTGCACTGGAAGGTGGAACTCATAACTGAAGAAGTTAAGTGACATTCTATATTGCTGTATTGAAGTTAAAGTGAACAGATTATAGGTCAAAACCTGATAGACACACTGCCAACATTTTCATATAACATATTTCATAATACTTAAATTCATACTTAATTTTTTTAAAGACTAAAATTGACTTGTGTTCATTTTTTCATCTTCTTTTTCTCTTTATTTATTTTCCTTTCTATTAACCATGAAATTATAAAAGTAAATAATTTTGTGGTATTATGGCCATTTTAAACAATATATTAACTCTTTCTATCTCTGTAATCAGTATGAAATTTTTCCTAGAAGGTAAAATTTTTAGGAGTTCATTAATCTCAATATAATTAACATAAAATAATAGTGTTTCTTTTAATGGAAAAGTAGCCTCAAGCATTGGCTTAAAATATAAGTGGTATGTATTTGTAATTATACTTAGAGGCTAATTGTAAATTGTAGCAATTTCTTTTTGTTACTTACCCTTTTAGCAGCTGTGAAGTTGTCATTGTCCTTCAGAGGCCTTACACGTTAGTATGAATGTTTCTCAAAATACTTTGAGAAGCATTTTTAAAAAGTCAACAAATATAAATAGTTTACTGATGAAAAATAATACATAAAATTACACCACAAGTTTGGCACAAAATAAAAGTCATTTAGAGAGAAATAACTTGGTTTCCAAGTAGATCAGGAATCTTTTGATCTTATAAATAAATTAAAATTTTGCGTAGCAATGGTATATATACAAGTACTTTGCACCACGAGGACTAAAGTTTGTGCTTCAGCTGTATTGAGGTATAATTTACAAATAAAATTATAAGATGTTTAAAGTGTACAATATGATGACCTGATATACATGTACATTGTGAAAACATTCCCCCATCGAATTAACACATCCATCACTTCCTATACTTAACCTTTTATTTTTATGTGTGAGATTATTTAAGTTCCACTTTGTCATCAAATTTCAATTATACAATACAGTGTTATGAAATATAGTCACCATGTTATGTGTTTCCTTCAGAACTTAATCATCTTACAACTGAAAATCTGTACCTTATTACCTACCAACCCCTCCTTATTTTCTCTGTGAGTTTGACTAACATTTTTAAGATTCACATATCAGCAATACCACACAGTACTTGTATACCTTGGTCTTGCTTATTTCCCTTAGCTGATGCTCTGCCTTTTCATCCATATTGTTGTAAGTGACTGCACATCCTTCTTTTTAAAGCTGAATAATATTCCATTGTGTGTATACCTATATACTTGTATATACAGTGCCAGGCAAAAGTAGGTTTAGGGTGGCAAGTACATGAAACAAAGAGTTTATTTTATATTATTATTTATAAATTATTGTATTACTTTCTAAACAAACAATGGTAAGCCTACTTTTGTTCTATCCTGTATACATATTTTCTTTATCCATTTACTCCTTAACAGTTACGTAGGTTGTTTACATACCTTAATTACTGTGAATATGCTACAACAGACATAGAAGAACAGGAATTTCTACAAGGTGCTGATTATATTTCCTTTGTATAAATACCCAGAAATGAAATTGCAGATAATATGGTCATTTTGTTTTTAGTTTCTTGGGAAACGTCCATACTGTTTCCCATAGTTGTTGCACCAGTTTACATTTCCACTAACAGCACACAAGGGTTTTCTTTTCTTAACATCCTCACTGGCATTTGTTGTTGCTTATGTTCACGATGGTAGATATCTTAACAGATGTGAGTGATGACTCATTGTGGTTTTGATTTTGCATTTTCCTGAAGACTGGTAATGCTGAGGACCTTTTTATGTGCCTGCTGGCCATTTAAATATCTTCTTTGAAAAAATGTAAGTCCTTTGCCCATTTTCTAGTTGGGTTATTGGGGTGTTTTGTTTGTCATTTGTTTGTTTGCTTTGCTATTGATTTGAATGAAATCCTTGTATATTTTGGATATTAGCCCCTCATTGGATATGTGATTCACAAATATTTTCTTCCATTCGGTAGGCTGCTTTTTCCTTAAGAAAAAAGTTTTAAAATATATTTGAGAGAGACAGATAGACAGACAGGATTTATTGTTCCACTTATCCATGCATTCGTTGGTTGTCTCATGTATGTGCCCTAACGAGAGATCGAACCCACAACCTCAGTGTATCGGGAAATGCTCCAACTAACTGAGCTGTCTGGCCAGGGCCCAGTAAGTTGCTTTTACATTTTGTTGATGATTTCCTTTGATGTACTGAATTTTTCGTTTTATGGGGTCCCATTTTTTATTTTTGCACATGTTACCTTTGTTTTTGATACATTAACCGAAAAAATCATTGCCAGACCAATATCAAGAACCTTATCCACTGTTTCTTCTAGGAGTTTGCAGTTTCAGGTCTTACGTTCACATCTTTAATTAATTTTAGCTATTTTTTTGTGTATGGTGTTAGAGAGGAGCCCAGTGTCATCCTTTTGCATGTGGCTGTCCAGAATACCCAACATCATTTACTGAAGAGACCATCCTTTCCCAATTGTATATTCTTGGCTACTTTGTCAAAAGTCAATTGCCCGTTTATGCGTTGGTTCATTTCTATTCTCTCAATTCTGTCCCATTAACATATGTAATCTGTTTTTAACACAAATACCATATTCTCTGTTTTTCATTATTTGTTTTCTTTAATTTATCTCATGTTTTGTAATTTTTGGTATACAGATTTGGTTAATTTTTTTTCTTTTTTTTTTTTTATTGTTGTTCAAGTACAGTTGTCTCCATTGTCCTGCCACCACTTTCCCTTGTTCCACTCACCCCTATCTCCCACCCTCAATCCTTCCCTGATTTGGCTTTGTCCTTGGATCCTTTATACATACAAAATACCACACTCTTTTAATCGCTGTGGCTTTATAATATAGCTTAAAATCACAATGTGTGATGACTTAAGCTTTGTTCTTCTTTTTCAACATTGCTTTAGTTTTGGGGGGTCTTTTATACTTCGGTACAAAGTTTAGAATTTTTTTTCTGTTTCTGTAAAAAATTCGTGGAATTTTAATAAGTATCGTATTAAATCTATATATATTTTTGGTTAGTATGGCCATAATAGTATTAATTCTTCTAAAACATGAGCACTGAATATCTTTTTATATGTTTGTATCTTTTTCAATTTCTTTAATCAGATCTTATAGTTTTCAGGATACAGATGTTTCACCTCCTTGGTTAAATTCATTCCTAAGTATCTTATTCTTTTTGATGCTATTGTAATGGTATTATTTTTTAAATTTATTTCTTATCATTCACTATTAGTATACAGGATAACAACTAATTTTATATATTGATTAGTATTCCAAAACTTTATGGGATATGTTCATTAGTTCTAAGAGTATTTTGGTGGAATTTTCAGAGCTTTTTATATGTAAGGTTATGTCATCTGCAAATAGAGACAATTTTTTTCCTTCCTTTTTGATTCGATTTTTTTCCTTTTATGTACTGAAATGCTCTGGGTAGGACTTTCAGTGCTATTCAATATATTGAGGAAGTGGTAAAAA
This sequence comes from Mormoops blainvillei, assembly GCA_004026545.1. NCBI lineage: Eukaryota > Metazoa > Chordata > Mammalia > Chiroptera > Mormoopidae > Mormoops > Mormoops blainvillei. Next base: position 27,855 of record PVJD01007687.1, on the reverse strand, counting down.
TTGACATCTTTGCCTTGTTCCTGATCTTAAAGAAAAAGCTTCAGCTTTTGACCATTAAGTATTAAGTTAGCTGTAGTCTTGTACTTATGGCCTTTATTATGTTGGGTATAATTCCTCTATAACCAATTTGTTGAGAGCTGTTTTTTTTTTTTTTGTCATGAATGACTGTTGAACTTTGTCAAATGCTTTTTCTGCATTTATTGAGCTGACCATATGATTTTTTAATCCTTCACTTGATTAATGTGATATATTACATTTATTAATTTGTAATGCTAAATTATCTTTGCAACTTGGAATAAGTCCAAATTGGTCATTATGTCATTCTTTAAGTGCACTGTTGAATTCAGTTCTTTGTTATTTTGTTGAGGATTTTTGCATTTACATTCATCAGGGATATTAGCTTGTAATTTTCTATATTGTAGTGTCCTGTCTGGCTCTGGTACCAGGGTAATGCTGAGCTCATAAAATGAGTATGGAAGGTTCTCTCATCTTCAACTTTTTGGAAGAGTTTAAGAAACATTATTATTAATTCTCCTTTAAATGTTTGGTAGAAGTCACCAGTGCAGACATCTGTTCCTAGGCTTTTCTTTGTTGGAGGGTTTTAATGAATGATTCACTCTCCTTATTAGTAATTTTTCTCTTCAGATTTTCTATTTCTTCATGATCCAGTCTTGGTAGGTTATATGTTTCTAAGAATCTATCCATTTCTTAAAAATTGTCTAATTTGTTGACATATAATTATTCCTGGTAGTCTCCTGTGATCCTTTGTTGGTTCCTGTGCATTAGATAAAACAGTCTCCCCTTCCAGTCTACACAAAGTAGTGTGTAAGAGATCATTTATGTCGATCAGCTCAACCCAAGCTCCCAGTTGTATGTTAAACCTTTATAATTGCTCTAGCCTCCTTTTTGGATCTTTGTCACTCCCAGTAGTGCAGGGTGTTCCAAGGTCTGTCAGTGTTACAACAATCAGAGTCACCATCTAGATTTAGGCTGATTAGAATCTAGACTCTGGGGCAGCAACTGGAGAAGCATGTAGTTAAACACCCTTTTTGGAGAAGCTGGGGGATGAACATTTTTGCCTACTCCCTCTGCACTGAGCCCAGTGTCTAGTCATGGGGGTGGCGGCGAGTGGGGTGGTGGTGCGCATGTAGCTGTTTTAAAAACTGTCTCTTTGTTTTCTGTAGTCCAATGACGCTCGTTAGTGCAAACTCCTTGATTAGTAGAGCCAGGCAGCCTGGAGGTCCACCCCTCGGGCAGCAGCCACAGAAGCTGCGGTATCACATGCATAACAAGCCCCTTCCATGGAGCTATTGGTAACTTGGTTTTAATGTTGGAGTGGGACAGAGGCAGCAGGTGAAGAAGTGTCTGTAGCTTCCATGGTTTCCAGCAGAGATCACGGACAACCTCTAGCAGCTTGTTAGTATCCAGTTCAGCCCTTTCAGGGAAAGACTGGTAAGTGGGTCTTTCAGGTGTTTTTCCTGCTCTCTCTGTGCTGAGAACTGGAGGGCTATAGCCACAGAAGCTGCTCACGTGAACGTTCCTGTTAAGGATTGCTTCCTTGTGTGCTACAGTCTTCTGGGTGCCATAAATGAAAGGCCCATTGGCTTTCAGCACTAGTTGTTTTGGGAGCCCATCCTCAAGTGGGAGTCTCAAATGTTGGGGCACTAGAAGTGTCGCCCAAAACATTCACTCCTTATTGAGAAGCTGGACTTCGGGGTTCCCTCCCGGTTGTATGTACTGTAACAGGAGTGGCATTTATGGCCAAAGTATGTCTCAGCCTTTCTACCCGCTTTGCTGTGGGTATTTTCTCATTTGCCTCATTTGTTGGCGTTGCTCAGTTTCTGGATTTCTTAGATAGGAACTTTCACAATGTGTAGCTATACATTTAGTGCATCCATGGGATGAGGGAAGTTCAGGGGCCTTCTATGTCACCATCTTGGTTAACTTCCCTCTTTTAGTGATTAAAGCATATTTAATGATAGAGATGTCCATTTTCTCTTTTCATTTGATCCTCTCTTCTTCCCAGTCATCTCTGTTCTGTATCCCTTCCCTTCCTTTTCCCGTCTTCTTCCTTCTATGTTTACAAAACTTTCAAATCCTTTTAGAAAACCTGTTTTCTGTTTACTACTTCTGGGGCAGACACCTTGTCTAGTTCATATAGCTTCAATCACTAGAATAATAAATGAACACAACCCCATCAGCTGAGTTGGTAGGGGATTCATTGGAGGATTATGAAGACTAGAAAAGTTATAACTAAAATGTGTTGTGAGGTACCAAATGTGTCATGAGATATCAAATTTTTAAATCTTATATATTTTTTAGGGTTAACAACAGATTTGTTAACACTGTATACGATCATCTTTCTCTCTCTCTAGACATGGACATAATACAGATAGTTGTAGATACAGATGTAGACACATCTCTTGTTCATTTTGGGTAATTTCTATTACTCTATCTTCCAGTTCACTGGTTTTTTTCTGTTTCTGTTCAATTCATTATTTGTTTTAAGTATGTTTGTTAAAGCTCATCAAAATATTTTTTTAATGGCTGCTTTAAAATATTTGTTAAATAATTATAAGATCTCTGTCACCTCAGTGTTGGAATCTGGTGAATGTCTCCTTTTTCATTCAAATTGTGGTTTTCATGGTTTTTAATAGGATGACTTGATTAAACTTAGACCCTATAGGTCTTATATAGGTCTGGATCCTATTTAAACCCTGGTATGTTTTTAAGTTGCTTTCTCTGACAACACCCCAGTAGGGGAAAGGTGGAAGTCCAGGTTTCTTACTCGACCTCCATTGAGACAAGGTCAGGAAAGGGCTCCTTGCTCCTGCCTGGGGTGAGTTCTCCAGTTCTTCCATAGGCTTCTATCAATTTGGCTGAGAAAAGTAGGCATAACTTCTTACTGTTCCTCATGTGACTTCCACTGATACCAACTTCAGGGTGGCCTCATCGCTGCTGGGGAGAGGTAACGGTCCTTACTCACCATTTGGCCTCCTCTGACACCACCCAGGTGGACAGGTCCCGGTTCACAGTCTGACAAGTATAGAAGTTTAGGCTCGCCACTTGGCTTTTGCCGGCAGGAGAGGGAATGGAACCACATTTTTTTCCCTGAGGTGTGTGCCTAAAATCCAGTACTCATTGTCCGAAAGGTCTCTACTTTGTTAGTCTGCCTTTTTCATTGTCGTAGGACTTTGTTATTTTCCTTTACTGGTGTTTCTAGGTTGCTGGATATTTACCTCCAACTCTTGCATACATTAAGTAAAAAGCAAACAAACAAACAAACAAAAAACCTCATAGAATTCATCACTCTGTTCTCCCTTGCCCCTGAGGTCCCTGGTTCATTCCTTTTCTTTTCTTAACTTTTTAGAGTGGTTATGTTTATGTCATAATAGCCAGTAACTATTTTAAGTACTTTTACATAAGATAAATGATAAATCTCTGAATAGTAAAAGAGCAAACAAGCTCCAACAACTTTTTTGGTCACTCTCTTTTGTTATTAAATATTTTAACAATCTCAGTAAAATCAACAGATACTCACTTAGATGATTAACTATTAAATGAAATAGCTCACACTATGCTGGAAGCAACACGTGATGTCATTTCCATCCACTCTCTTCGTGTAAATCCTATGCCAGCCTCTGTACATATTCCAAATTGTAAATAAAAACTGTCAATTTCATACATGAGCAAAGTGCAGATGTCAGGGCCAATCCATTTACAAAATATTAGTGAGTTTGTTTATTTCTAAATTTTAATAAATATAAAGAATTGTAAGGTAAAATGTTCTCTTTGACAACTGAGTGAATCTGACATTGTCCACTGGGTGTGAACTCTTTCTTTAATTTGAAGTAAGAACAGGTTAAGGCCAAGCAAAAGTAGAGTTAAATTAAAAACATCTGAGATGAGGTATCTCGTGAAAGGGATATTTCGCCAACTGTTTGGGGTGTTTAGACAGACAGTGAGAAAAGTTTCGGTGACAGGCACTTTCCGTTCTCTCTGCAAGGCAAAGCCGACAGGACACTGCTCACTAACCTGCCAGAAGCTGAGAGGAGCAAAGAGCAATTTTCACACCTTTTTCTGATAAGCGAGTGGGTTAATTAAAGGTGATCAGTCTAGTGGCAAATAAGAGAGAATTGCAAAGATTGTTTTAACACCAGATTTCTGCAGCGAAGAGAATTGTTAATTTGAGAAAGTGTGGAAAACAGGGGAGTTTGTCTTCTTGACCTAATGAGGTAGGAGGAATCACTGATTAACTTGCTGTCACCTTGCGTATAACATTTTATTTCTTTGTTCTGTTTTGTATAGTTTTGACCATGGTTTCCTCTGCTCTAAAATGAGGGTTCCTAGAATATAATTATCCATCATATCTATTTCTTTTGTGTACATAGGCTCACAGAAAGTTTTTGAATAAGCTTAATATTGGGAATATTGAAATGCTCTTTTTTTTCACCCAGGTAATTTTCTTAGCCAATAAATCCAGTAAAATGGTTATAAGGTTGTATCAGAAATGCCTGGATTATAATAATAAGTGCAGAAGTGTCCTGTTCACATAGCATTTTTCACATCTGAATCTCAAAAGATTTCAATATACCTCATTAATTACCAAAATATTCTTGGAGATACGTAGGTGGGTGTTTTTAGCATTATTATCAACAGTTAAATAATACCACAGAGATCAATCTTATCTTTTCCAACATAAAGAAAATATTTTTTTACCTTTAAAAGGTTCATAATAGATAAAGGAAAAAGACATTTAAATATAAATATGCCCCTAAATGCACTGCCAAATATCAGTAGGATAATTACACAAAATGAATTTGAGATTTGTAGTGAAGAAACTACTCTCTTTAGAATATATTCGATTTCTGTGAAAACAGCATCAGTAGTTTCAGGCCTCCAGGATATGATTAGGTGCATCAAAACAGTAATTTAATTTATTATTGGATCAGGTATACTTCCCATTTTTCAATGGCTCTTTTTTTGAAAAGTTTGTATAAATTCAATTTTTATTTTTCAAAAAAAGGAAAGATGTTCACTGAATAATCTTTTTAAGGATATGTACAATTAGTGATTTATCTGCTGTACCTAATTGTATTTAATGTTCTGAATTTATTCAGATGATTTTTACATATTTGAAATTCTTAAAAGTGGGGCTACATCTGTATCTTAATGGCATAGAAGTAAATTTTAATTTTCTAAAATACCCTAAAATATTTCTAGAGAATAGTTTCTCTGAGAAAGAATCTTTATTAGAAGCCCACTGTCATTAGTAAAACTGTTAAGAAAATTTGTATCTTCAATAAAATTAAAAATAACTAGAAATTGCTCAGGACATCAAGTAGATACATATGCTTGATTTTGATGTGGCCTATCATTATGAAATGCAAGGACATCTAAATTACTTATTTAACTTATTTCATCTTTTTGTGCTTTGGAAAAATAAAGTTAAATCTGTTAAAATTTTATCAAAACCCAGTAGGGAAATTTTCAATTTTTTTATACAAGTTTTAAAAAAACGAGTTGATTTACATATATGGTGAACATAATTATCAAAATATTTTTACCTATCCCCTACTGAAATCAGAAGATGATTCACATACAATCCTAGTAATCATGAGTTGTTGAAGTGTAGTATCTTGAAAATTTAATTTTTAAATGTTAATAGTTCATAAATGTGATACTTTGACCATGCGGTTAACAGTCTTCAAAACAGTGACATGCGCTATTAATGCTATTTAGAAGTATAAACACAAAAGCACAAATGTGTGGCATTATATTTGTTGTATGAAATTCTGAAGAGTCATTTATTACTCAAAAGTCAAAGGATTTTTTAAAGTAAATATATTAAATATGACTCTATGATAGAATGTTTTCACTATCATATGACTCTATGATAGAATGTTTTCACTATGATAGAAGGTATACTGTGGAATTCCATTATTTTTATTTCATAGTTTAGCTCATAAAAAGTACTTGCCAGTTAATGTAGATATTTACTGAGTATTTCTACCAGAGCCATTGCCCTCTGTGAAACAATCTTTCATTTGTATGTGTGCATATGAACACATAAATTTTATATAAAGTAAGCAAGAATTAAATTTTAAGACATAGCATAGTAAATAAAAGCATCTATAGGAATACATTTTTATTTTCACTGAGAATAACAAGTCAGTCATGCTTTTTGCTTTCCTTCCTACAAAATAGGTGATCCATGTTCATAACAGGTTGACAGACACGTTAAGAACAGTTTAGGACTTTTAAAGGTGGTTAAAACCTCTGCCTATGCTTAGCATGGCATAATGCCTTTCTACCAGTAACTAATTTGTTCTCTTATATCCTACTTAGTAGTAGCAGTTGTGATAAAAAAAAAAGCACATTGTTCTAAGAAGGTATATGTTCTTCACTTGTCAATTTTATGTCCATACAACTGTACAAATACATTATACACAAAAGTAGATATCTACATTGATGAGATAAAATAAGAAAAATACATGTTATAATATTTTCTTTTGTGCATCTGAGAGTAGTAGACACTACCCTTTGGATATCACTTCTTCAAGGTACCAAAGTTTTCCTATATGGAATCCAAGAAGTCATAATTCACATTAACATAGCAGACATCTGCTAATTCTTATCTTTTTTAAAAAATTACTGCATTCTAGTATATATTAGCCAGCATTGAGATTAAGTTCAACTTCTATCAAAATAATCTCAGAAAGAGAAGTTTAGGAATTGCTACCACACGAGAATTATAATCTTACCATTTAACTCATTCTTGGTTTAAGTTCCCCAAAAGGTAGTATTTTGTGGTTGCTGAAGGTGTAACCTTTGATGTACTTGTACTTGTACACACATGCACACACATTTGCAAAAATACATATAACTACACAAAGACGTTATAAAAAGATTTAAGTTGCCTTTGGTGTACACCCTGGGCATTTTATTGTGATCTGCACATTTCTTAACCACACTTGTCATTTAAGGATGTGGTTCCCGGTATATATTTATTCTGTTCAACCAGTTACTATGTTTAACATGCAATTTTTGAGATAGGAGCTGAAAAGAATCTCTCTCTTTCTCTCTTCTGAGTGGAGGAAAAATGGTGTTGAGCTGTCCAGTGAAAACTGAGAGTGAAGGTGAGCACAGGAAGGAGTGGGAAGGAGGAACCAGGAGAGATGGCCCAGGTCTTAGCATCGGGAGCTTATGTTCACTTTAACTGACTTTTTAAGAGTTAGAGCCACCGACTATTAACATATGGATTGAATTATTACTATTCATATGTAGAAATGAGGTTTTCAAATAAGATGAATGAGGTAAAAAGCAGTTAAAATGTGAACTGTCAGCATTTTCTCCCCTAGGGAACTCAAGTTGTCACCAAGTTGAGCGTTTTCAAAGTTGGATGATGTTTAACATGGTTCTGATACAAGGTAGTCTCAAGTAGAAGAGAAAATAGCTAATTGATTGGGAGGTGATTTAATATCTAATGATGAATTTTTCCACACAAGTGCTCTCCCCATATACTGTAACTGTTAAAGTTTTGCAAAATTTAAGAACATAATCATCATTTGTCCAATTTCATGTTTATGTATTGCAGAGCCTCATCTAATGAGCTCAACAATTCATAAAAAGCTTATACCATTTGAGAAAAAAATTATAAAAGATGAAAGACATGCCTCCTAAACTATTTTCTTTCCCATTCTACAATAGAATATAAAGGAAGCCAGTCAATTTGGATAAGGTTGTGATTTAAAAATTTTTGTGAGCATTCCAGTAATTTCAAAAGTTTATACTCAATGTTCCTATTCACTTAATATTTGATTTTTTTCTTGTTCATAATCCATGAGTTGAATTACTGGAAAAAAATCACAACAGAAGATTTTACAGAAGCTAACCACAATATATATTGCTCATATATTGTACAATAACATCTGAAATGACACAGAGGAGAATTATCCAACAAAAAATAAGACAGGAATATGAGATGACTTATATTCATACATTCTTTGAACTAAGTTGCTAGCAGAAAGCAGAGGTATTTACATATAAATTTTTCAAAACAAAAACAGTATCTAGACATTATAGAAATAAATCTAAGATGTCCCATGTGTCCAGTGAAAAAGACAACAAGATATAGGAGAAAGGAAAAAGACTTTGATCCATACATAGCTGTATAATAACTTGACTTTTTCTTCTGTTAATTGTATAAGGTTAGATTAAGTATAGGAAAGTTATTTAAGATTCCTAAGAAGGAAAGGAAGTTAGATATGTCAGCAGCACTGACCTAATTCAATTCTTTTTATTATGTATTGACCTAAAGAAGCAGGTAATACATAATAAAAAGACAGGAATCCAGACCATAAGCTATTTAAGCTCCATTGAGCGAAGTTCAATACTTAATTCTAGAATTTCAGGAGTCATGGGGCAGTTGTAGGTGAAGAATTTTTTGAGTTGGTGGGTACTTCCGCCCGTAAGTCAGAGACAAAGGCAGTTACTTCACATGTCAGGTAAACCCCAACTCTTTGCAGAAACCCTTCCTGATCTGTCCGGTTTAGTGATTGTCCCTCACACCTATGTGGGCCTAGCAACCTTTGTTTCTGCCTTTCATGTATGTTTGATTCTACAACTCACTGTTCACTAACTTACCCTACATTTGTTGGGAACTTCAAGAACACAGCCTGTTTTATATTGTGTTGTGCCCTACACAGTGATTAGCTTTTGACGAGGTGCTTAAATATATTGGTGAAAGAAATATTTCAAATTGTAGTGCATATGTACCTACAGGTTTGAGTGCCTTATATATTATGCAGCATGTTTCATGGGGATAAAGAACAAAATTATATGAATACAGCCCTGGCCAGGTGGCTCAGTTAGTGGAAGCATTGTCCAGAACACCAAAAACTGTTGTGGGTTTGATTCCCAGTCAGGGCACCCATCTCTCCATATCCTTGGGTAAGGATTAAAAAAAATAAAACAACTATATCAATACAACAAGATTAGAGAACATACACAGCTAGTGGAGGACATTTTTAAAGCTTGTGTTATTCACCTGTCTATTATTAGCATAGCAGTCAGAGGGAGAAATCACATCCAGTGACCACACTCTGGAGTCACTCTTCCTGCATGCAAATTCTGGTTCTTTCTCTGTCAAACTAGGTGATTGTGGCCCTGTCACTTATACCTTTCTTTCTCACAGGTGGTAACAATTTTTGGTTTCATATTGTTGCTATGTGAGTGAAAATATATGATTATATCTAAAGCACTTAGAACTATAAGTACAAAGCAAGCACTCAATAAATATTAGCTATTACTATCTGAGCCACTATTAATCATAAATTTTTCTGTCCTTTGGTGTTTAGAGTCTTAGTTACTCAAGAGTTTCATCATTCAGAGCCCTGTTTCATCATTCCCCACTGCATTTTAGAACAGTTATAGAATTCCAGGACAGCATTTTTTATGCCAATGAGTCTGCAGTGAAAGCATCTTGTGGGTCCCTAATGGAGAAATATGTATATTTCTAATTCTCCAAAGGCCTTTTGCTGAGAAACCACAAAATCTTATTCATAGACATGGCATTTTCTATAGCTAGATCTTATACTGTATGAATCATGAGTAACTGCTTTCTGGAAATTCTTGTCCTATATGAATTTCATAGGAAAAAAGAGCTCCTGTTTCTGCAATAATGTCTTTTAAATATATGTTTCATACTGGCTTCCCGCATGTTTTACTTTAATTGTTAGAACAATTACTTAAAATAGATGATACATCATCGATAACATACATTTTATAGTTTAGAATCTTGCCTCAGTAGCTATAGCCCCATGTATCTTAACAGAGAGTTCACATGGACATTAGAATCTTAAAATGTAATATAAGACCATTATTTACAGCCTTACAACTTTTTTTTTTTTTGCCAATGTACACTGGTTTAGTACATCTGCTATCTTACATTCATGGCATAAAAAATTGAGAAAAGAACATATTATATCAAATATTTTTACATAATAATTCAATTTGGCTATCCTAAAAAGTAATTGCAAGTGGTGATAAAAATTGTAATCATTTAACATCTCCATCAATGTGTTATATATATAAAAGTTGAGGTAATATATTCAGTGACAGAAGAATATTACTTAGACAATAGCCTAGTCACTCTGCTTTTTTAACTAAATATCTAAATATTTTGTTATATTGAAAGAATATGCATATTTTGTTAAACACAAACCTGGATGTGAAATGTTTAAATAGCCTTCAAAAATTTTGTAGAGTTAATTATAAACGTTTCAGTTAAAAAATATTTTTTCAAAGTGTATTTAAATGAAGTAATATGAATCTTCTAAAAGGTGTTAAATTGGTTCTGTGTATTTAACATGATGGAAAATAATATAATTTTAAAAAGATTTTACTTATTTATTTTTGGAGATGGGGGAAGAGAGGGAGAGAGAGAGGGGGAGAAACATCAGGCTGTGGTTCCCTCTCCCACGCTCCCCACTGGGCACCTGGTCCGCAACACAGGCCTGTGCCCTGACTGGGAATCGAACTGTCAACTGTTTGGTTTGCAGGCAGATGCTCAATCCACTGAGCCACATCAGCCAAGCCTATTTAATACATTTTTAATTCACAATTTCTCAGTGTCATATTAATCTGAATTGCGTATCTCTAAAAGAGATATTTTACATGTTAGAATTTTTGATGAAAGTATTTTTCTCTAGTAACACTTGAAGAAACAAATACATTTAAAGCAAAGTCAGAGAAAAAATTAAAATAAAAAATATTAGAATGGCATAACCAAAACGTATTCACACTAGTTTTCTTTGAATGACTACCAATTGCTCTAAGACTTTCATATTTCGATCCTTCCTTTTTAAAAATAATGTAACTTTATTTTACACAATTACCTAAAATGTTATCTTTCTTGCTAATGTTTTGAAAAGTAAGTGATGGCTCCATTTGTTAATACTACTCCTTTAAATAGGTTGCTCAGTGTTACTACAAGCAAAAAGGAAATAAAACTTTAGTGACAATTTCTTCCACAAAGTTTTTCACTTAACTCTAGTTATTTTTTATTTTATTATTACTCAACTAGTATAGAGATATAAGCCAAACATCTGATTTTTATTTTATTTTATTTGTATATGACATACTCCATATGTTTGCTCTCTATTTTTATTTTACTCTCAATAAATTTCAGCAGAATTGAAAGAATATTTTGAAAGTTTACTAATTATAGACTCTGTATAATGGAACGGGTATCACTAGCTTATTTCAAAATGCAAATTGTACATTTACATATTTGGGACTTATTTGCCTTAGTGGCATTATGCAGTCACGAACCTTGCCTTAGCATTTATCTCTATGAGCAACCACTGACCTTCAGTTAGTGCTATCAAAATTTTTTAAATAATAATTTTATTCAACTGAATGGTTCTGGAAATAATTTGTTTTAAAAGGATGGTGTTATCTTAATTAAAAGTGCATTTATGTGTGAAAACATAAGGTCAAATGCAATTCCGCTATACATATTATCCAGATGTATGAACAAAAAGTCATGTTATTAAATCATAATTACTATACTTTTAAAATTACTTTTTTTACCTTATGTCTGAAGCTTCAGTTTCTCTTTTTGAATTAATGAGATCATACTGCCTAAGCCTTTTTGATGAATCTAAGTGGCTGCAGCTCATCTTTAAAAATTCATATCTCTACTTAAAATTTTCTAAATTATTTTTACAAAACAGCCTTTAGAAAGATGAGCATATTAAATTGTACACAAGGAGTTTATAATGAAGATAATTGTACAAGTGATTTAGAAGACACTCTCTATGCTCTCTCATTCCCCATCAAACTCTCATAAACAACACCATCAAATCCCAGAAGTGCATTTTGTATTTTAATTATTTAAATATGAAACAAAATAGTTTGATTAAGCAATTACTCCACCGTTTACATATTGATTTCCTCACATTAAATATAGTGCAGAATATATTTAAAAAGTAAAATACAAGACCTGTATTAACATGAGGTTAATATCTTTTCAAAACACAAGGTTTACACATGAATTCAACTAAGAAGCATATTTAATTTGATTAAGAAATTTACGTTACATCATTATCAAATATATCTTCTGTTAATCCTCTTCAAAACATAGTGAGCTTTTAAATGCTTCCAGATTGTCCTCTCATTTTCCTCGTGCTTATGGCACGTCTTCTTTTGAACAAAAATTCCATGAGCAAGACTCGGGGAGCATGTTCCCATATGTCAAGGTTGTGGGGTCTATCCTCGGTCAGGGTACATATAAGAATCAACCAATGGATGCATAAATAAATGGAATGCATAAACAAATGGAATACATAAACAAATTAACGTTTCTCACTCTATCTTTCATTAAACCTTCCTCTCTATCTCTAACATTAATTAAAACATTAAATAAAAAAGAGATGGGGAAAAGAGACATTTAAGATTGTTGAGCAGCCAGGCTTTTTCTCTGCCAAGTCTGGATCTGCCATGAGTTGCAGGGAATATTTACTGTTCAGGCAGAGTGAGAAGCAGAAAAAGGGGATAGGAAAGAGACTTCAGGAAAAATTGTATCTCATTCATTCATTCATTCATTCAGCTAGTCAATCAATCATCATCACACAATTACATACTTAGTATATAAAATTGCATATTCTGATGTCTAGTACCTCACAGCCTAGTGTAAATATAGTCAACCAGAAACCATTATAATGAAATTATGATAAATTCTATAAGAAAATTTGTTTTTAGTATTATACATATGTATCAATTAGGTAAAGTATAAAACATTATTTTTCAAATATATTTCCTCCTAAATTAATATTATGCTCTACTTTTTCTTGCCTTACTGAGAGAGGCATTCTAAAATTTATTACTATAATTGAAAATTTTTCCATTTTGTGTTTTTTATGTCCATCTTTTGTTTTTTTTATGTCCACCTTTTTCTTATAAATTAGAGATTAAATCACATTTAAATAAAGAACTTTGGCTTATTGAGTCTAATATAAAATATTAATTTGCTGCTTAACAGAAAATACAAAGACCTTATGAACTACATTTAACCTTCTGCTTTTTTAATGTAATTTTTGTCAAGAATTTTTATTCTGCATATATTTAAATCCCATTATTTTATAATTATCTAGATTTATTTGTGAATTTATCTTTCCACAAATGTATCAGAGTCTATGTTGCCCACTGCGATGGTCAATTTTATGATTTTATATGTCAGCTTTACCAGCCAATAGGGTAACCGAAGGTTTGGTCAAACATCAATTTAGGTTGTGTCTGTGAGGGTGTTTCTGGGTGAGAGTAACATTTGAATGGATAGACAATAAAGCAGATCGCCACCCCTAATGTCAGTGGTTAAGCATTAATCAACTGAATAGAAGATCTGAATAGAACGAAAAGTCTGAATAAGAGGGAACTCTTTCTCCATGACTACCTTGAGCTGACACATGGTCTTTCCTATCTTTGGATTCAAACTGAAAGATGAGCTCTTATTTCTCAAACCTGCTAGTGTCTAGACTTGAACTGACACCATTGGCTTCTTTGGTTCTCAGGCTTTCAGACTCAGATTAGAACTAGTGGAACTACACCATTCGCTCTACTGAGTACCCAGCTTGCTGACTGAAAATCTCGAGACTTCTTACTCTCTATACTTAATAATAAATCAATCTCAATCTCAATCAATCAGTCAAGCTCTATCTATCCACAGGGTGGGGCAAATTAGGTTTATAGTAGTTTGCATGGAAAATAATACAATAATTAATAAATAAAAACACAGGAATAATCTCGGTTTTGCATACTGACAACTATAAACCTACTTTTTCCCCAGTTTTGTTTCTCTGCAGAACCTAATGCACCCACCTAACACACATTACTGGTACACGCATTCCCATGGATCATAGCTTCCTCATTTATCCGCAGACTCGTCTTTGGTCGACTGGAACCCTCCACCCGGGGAATTTCTGCCCACTTCCCCATTTCCACCTTTGACCATCAGCCAACTGACACACTGGGACTAAACAATATGCTTTGCTTCAAGGGGGACCAGGTTGATGTGTAATGTGCAGATTACCCCAGTGACATCAGGATAAATCTAGTTTTTCTCAGAAACTACATTCTTACATTGCCTTTTTTTTTGCTACAGATTTACATTGGTTTTGACCCTTGCCTCATCCCCACTTTCCTCATTCTTCTTCTTCCAAGAGAACATTATAAATAAGCAATTGAAAAAATAACATCTTCCTCAGAATCATCTTCCAAGAACCTGTGACAAGAGGTTCTAAGAAACCCATTTCACAGGAGCAAATTCGGAGTTATAAATTTACCAGTTAGATGGAGATGAAGGCATCATCACAAGTACTAGATGAAGTACTTAACGGCCATAGGCATACCTATATATAATCACGTGATTGCTCATATTTTTAAGGGTGGTGAGCTGGGATGAGATTCAGGTGGAATGAAATTCACTAACTGAGAGGTATGGAGGAAATGCTAATTATAGGGACAGTGAAATTGGAATGGCTGGCTCTTCGAAGAGAGAAAATTATAGGTGTGAGTCTATTAATCGACATCTTAAAGCAAAGTGGGGAAATTCAGAAAACCCTGTAGGCAGCATTTATAGATACCCTTATTGTCTATAGAATGTAGTCAAAGACAACTAAAGGTCAAACAGGGAACTAAATTTTATACAAATACAAGTAATGCTGAATTCTCAGCCCAGATAATCCTAGCATGCTAAATTCAGGGCCCTGATAGGGAGGAGGTGGAACTATTAGAGTTAGGATGGAGAGATACAGACAGGCTTACTTGAGAGCCTTGAATCCCTAGATCCTCATGCATCCTCTGAGGCTAAAAGGTTAATTTCTTATATCTCTAATTTATATTAATTTATATTTTAATGCTAGAATTTGCACTTGATTCTACTGTACTGGTTTAACTTCTCTGCTACAATTCTCCATTTTATCTCTATTTTCTTGAAAATATTAGTCACATTTATTTTAAATTTGTATTCGTTAACTCCAATAACTAATTTTGCTGAGGATCTTTTTTATTGTCTATTTGCTTTCACTTTCTTTTTGGTCCTTTTATAAGTATTGGTGTATGAGTAAACGCTTAGCATTACGTATGAAAAAAATGCTGAGATAAGGTTACGTTTTGCATTGTCCTAACTTTCTGTATGGAGGGCTTTTAGGAGGTCACTTGTTTACAAGCAGAATGTGTTAATATAATATATGATTGACCTGAGAATAAGTGCCAGAAGTAAATAGTAAACAGGAAAGTAAAACAAATGTAATTTCATTATTTTTTAAAAATTTTTGCAGAAAGAACTATTAGTCTTTGTAAAAAATATTTGCTTCTCTTTAAAAAATGGAGTCTTATGACAAACTCTAAGTTATACATAAAATAGCCATTGAAACATAAAACAGTATACCTTCCCCAAATGCATTTTAAGGAATTTATATTGTAGTAACAAAATAGATTGAGTGTACAGGACAGGAGGTAAAGTGTAAGCAAGGAGAAATTGAAGCAAGATATTTTTGTTGGGGTAATTTTGATCAAGAGATCAAAAGGAAGAACTAACAAAGCCACAAAATAGCCTCTATAAAAAACACATTAAAAGGGCTTTTGTAAACACATTCCTATAACAATGGAAAAAAGAAGTCTGGCTGTGGACAAAGTGGATGTTGGGGTACAAAGAAAATTACCAAACACCTAAACTGGTCATTGAAGGGTCTGGGAAGAGCTATTAGAAGTGGGTGATTGTGAAAAAAATAATAATTTTGTGTTTTGCAATAGCAGTGAATACCTGATAACTGCAATTCTGTGAAGACTTTGCAGAACCGACCCATACCACAAACACAATCAGAGACTGTATAGGAAGTGACACGGCAAATTTCTTCTCAACAATGCAAGCAGGTACAAAGTATAGGGTGTGTTGTTTGTCACAGCAGGGAATGGAGTTGAAGGCAGTTCTGCCAAACCTCACTCATTATAGTGATGGTCACTCTGTTGAGATTAATCTAAAAACCATTTTTAAAGGATCCTATCTTTACAGTGAAGGGATTTGCTGTCTATTTTATGAAACCAAGAATATTTTGTTGTTTTTTTCTACGTACTTTTTGTTTTCATTTCATAATCCTGAGCCAAATGAGATAAAATAATAGCATTTTAAGACAAACCCTATGCATATCATAGAGCACATATATGGCTGTAAACATCTAGTTTTATTATATATACATATGAATATAAATATATATGCATAGTATGTAGGTTATATATGTGTATGTCTGTATGTGTAGTCTTAAAATGCATAAGACATCTTCCCTCCCAACAAGAAATAGTTATCCCAAATATAAGAATTTGTGCACAGATAAATCACTTCTCATCAGAAATCATATGTGACTATTAGTCAGTTCTTGCTATAATTTTAATAGATATGTCCAGCAACAGAGGATAATTAAGTACCTTAAGTATAACATACACTGTCCATTAAAATAAAGATCGAGCTATCACTATCCACTTCAAAAAGCAACTATTTGTAAATTATGCCACATTGGTACCAGTTTTTGAATATGTTGGTAATAGTTAAGTCTATGAGAATTCAGATGGCAACAGTACTCCTTGGAAAAGTGAAATGCGTAATTTGTAAAACTGTATGCAGAGTCCCTGATAGGATGCCCACCTCTATCCAGTTTTCCCAGGATATTTTCAGTGTTGGTGCTGAAAACCCTGCATGCAGGGAAACCCAGTCTCAGACCATCACGGTTTGCCACCCTTCTAGAAATCGTGATAAACACAATGAATAAAGCTCCTGCCTTTAAGGACTTTGCATTGAAGTTTTCACAGACAACAAAATATAATTGAATATATAAACTACATTATTCCAAGTATAAACAAGTGATTTATGAAGTCAAAAAGAATGAAACTCACAATTACTCAAGATTTTGGTAGTAGCTACAGGGAGTGTAACTCTGGCTGAGATTAAGAAAAAAAACAAATAATAATTCAATTTTAATAAAATGCTTACTAATACTTATTAATTTTAATAAAGTGCCTCAAGTCTGCCCCAGAAAAGGATTCAAGACCCCTATGTTCTATTCCCAGAATTGTCAATACTTAGTTGTGACCCTAAATAAACCACTTAACTTATCTGAGCTTGAATTTCTTCACCTGCCAGTTATGCAAAGTGGGCAATTTTATCTCTGTGGCTCCAACTAAGTCCACGATTCTGGAACAGGCCCTTTACAATCAAGATTTAAATTACTTCTATTGTGTCTTCAGACGTCATAAACATCACGTCACCTATTTTTTGTCCAGTTAGGATGTAGAAAGTAATGGGCCTTTTGGCTTTTGAACAAGGTGGTTAATCTTTTGTCAGAAGTATACGGTAAATAAAAATTTATTATTGTGTCACATTTAACCTGTTGGGAAGGGACAGCAGCTAATAATGGAACTAATAACAGCAAAATTCATTTTTTCAAATGTTTGCCTTCTGTGCGGAGCTGATGAGAGATTTTGCTCCTCATGACGTCTCAGAAAGACTGTCCATTTGCTGGGCAGTCATTTAGAGAGCAAAGTGAAGTTTATAGTTTTATATCCCTTGTGGCATTTATAAAGGGAAAAAAAGAGTTTCTCTCCGGTGGGATATTTAAAACCATTTAGCATGCAGTCATCAGAAGCAATTATCTCCCTGGCGACTGTTCTTCTTCGGCTCTTTTCACTGCTCAGGCTTTTTAAGTCCAGGCTCCTTAGAATCCAATGGTCTGATCTGGAAATCAGCTCTGACTTATTATAATAGTTATGACAGTGTTGACAGACGGGTAATTATCCTCTTTTGTAAAACAGAGAACATATTTCCTCATATTATAAAGTTGTTTGAATGTTGAGTGTGATAATACATATAAAGTGGGCAGTACAGTACTTGAAACATACTAACTAACAAATAAATGTGTGTTAGAACCATGATTATTTCAAAACTCAAAACCAGTCCCATGGTTAATAATAAAGCAGTGGCTCACAATTTGATATTACTGAGCAATCTTTTAACGTACAGAAACCTCTTTTCTTTATAATGATAGGGTGTTTATAAATATGGTAAATTTCATGGCAGTAAACAGGTTAGGCCTTGGCTTTCAGTTCTTTGAGGTCATAGCTGCCTTTTTTAAATGTGGCCTAGGTGCACCTAATGAAGTCATTGTTTTTGGTTGAAAGTGCATATAGCAAACATTAAGTGGATGATGGAACCATGAAATATGTGGATATGGATTTGTGTTTAACCTAAATAGTTGACATGAAATGTAAAATAGGGTTTTGCCATTTTAGGGAAAAAATGACTATCATAGATTATAAATAAAATCAGTTACTTTTCTCTTATTATTTTGTTGTAATCATGAAAACAAGAAAAGTTTGCACTTTTCTGGAAAGAAAAATACTTCACCCTGAAGAAAATGGTTGATCTGAAACATGAAACAGTCTTTACAACCCAACCTCCAGATTAATGTCTTAAAATTTCTGAGACCTATGCCTTACCTGAGGCTAAAAATTATGTTTAATAGACACAAATAAGGATTAAACACACATAAGTAACTCATGAAATTCCTTTTACAGTAAAAAGTAGAATGCATTCAAGCTGCTTTATGTTTTATTTTTGCATATAGATATGTGGAAAAGAAGGGAAAATTTTAAAGATTTCATTTTATGTTTTGATTCAGCCAGAAATCAGTGAGTAGTAACAGGCCACACAGTCCAGGGCAGTAAAAAAAATAAAATGCCAAACCCTGAAGTATGAATTTCTGACAGTTCTCCCAAGCAAGCTTTAGTTTCTTTAGCTGAAATGATGGAGCTGCTGCCCACAAGAGACTTGCACGTTGTACACACAGACTACAGGGAAAGCCCATCTAGCAGCCATGGTATATAGACATTTCTAATGTTAGAAAGACAAAATCAACTTCTGTGAAAAAATAATGGGTCCTGGGTTAGAGCCACAAATCAGAAATTAGCTGAACTAGACATGGAGTAGGAATAGGGTCAAGAGGGCAGAAAGTCTAGCTCAGGATATGGCTGAGTGGGAAAAAGAATGAAAGTCCAAATGCTATTGCCTGAAAAATATAACTGGGGCTAAAGAACTCTTTTGAGATTTTTCAGGGTTGCTAGCTCAGCTTTTTCTAGTAGGAAAGAGTCATAGCCTTGGCAGGTTATTTATTTATTCTTTTTTCAATTATTGGGGTAACATTGGTTAATAAAATTATACAGGTTTCAGATGTACAATTCTATAGTACATCATCTGTATATTACTGTATTGTTTGTTCACCACCAAAAATCGAGCCTCCTTCTGTCACCATTTATCACCCCTTCACCCTCTTTACCTGCCGCTACCCCCTTTTCTTCTGGTAATCACCATATTGTTGGCTGTGTAAATGATTTTTTTGGCTTAATCTCTACCTTATTTACCCATTTTCCCAAACCCCTTTTATCTGAATGCTGCCAGTCTGTTCTCTGTATTTATGAGTCTGTTTTTATCTTGTTCATTACATTCCACAAATAAGTGAAATCATGTGGTACTTGTCTTTCGCTGACTGGCTTATTATACTTAGCATAATACTTTCCAAATTTATCCATGCTCTGATAAGTGATTAATATCCAAAATTTATAAGGAACTCATACAATTCAACATCAAAACAAGAAAAACAATCTAATTAAAAAATGAGCAAAGGGACTAAATAGACACTTCTCTAAAGAGGGCATACGGATGGCCAATAGACATATCATCAGAGAAATGCAAATTAAAACCACAATGAGATACCTTATCACACCTGTCAGAATGGCCATCATCAATAAATCAACAAGCAGCATGTACTGGTGAGATGTGGAGAAAAGGGTACCCTCATGCACTGTTGGTGGGAATGCAGGCTGGTATAGCCACTATTGAAAACAATATGGAGTTTCCTCAAAAAATTAAAAATGAAACTACCTTATGATTTAGTAGACTACAGGGAATTGTGCACCATGATCAGGTGGGATTTATCACTGGGAGGCAAGATGATTCAATATATTCAAATTAATACATGCGATACACTACATTAACAAAATTAAAATATGATTAAATAGAAAGAGTGGGAGAAAACTTATGAAAAAATTCAAAATTCTCTTGTGATAACCACTCTCAAATTGTGTATACAGAGAACATGAGGCCATATATGACAAGTTCACTGTGAATCATTCTCAGTGGTGAAAAGCTAAATGCTTTTTCTCTAATATCAAGAACAAGACAAAGATTCCCTTTTTCTCACTTTTATTAGGAAGTCCTAGCCAGAGCAAGTAGGCTATTAAAAGAAGTGAACATTGAAAAAGTTATTCAACTCAGAAAGAAAGAAGTAAATCATCACTGTTTGCAATGGCATAATCTTGTATATAGATAACTCTAAAAACTGCACAAAAACTGTTAGAATTCAGTAAAGTTTCAGGATGCAAAATCAATATATAAATCAATTGCATTTCTATCCACAAAAATGAACTCTCTGAAAGAAGAATGAAGAAAGCAATCCCATCAATACTTAACAAATTTCACCAAAGAGCTAAAAGACATACAAGGAAAACAATAAAATATTGATGAAATAAATTGAAATAGATACAAATAGAAGGAAATATTCTTGGATTTAGCAAATGAATATTGTTAAAATGTTCATGCTACCTAAAGTGATCTACAGATTCAATGCAATACCTATAAGATTCCAAAGGCATTTTTGGCAGAAAAAGGAAAAACAAGGATAAAGTTTGTGTGGAACCTCAAAAAACACCATATGGCCAAAACAATCTTGAGAAAGAAGAGAAAAGCTGGAGACATTATACTTTTTGGTTTCAAATTATATTACAAAGCTATATTAATCAAAACAACATACTAGTGGAACAAAGCCAGACACACAGACCAGGGGAACAGAATAGAGAACCCAGAAATAAAGCCACGCACATACAGTCAACTAATCTTTGACAAGGGCACCTAAACCACACAGTGAGAAAGGATAGTCTCTGTACTAAATGGTAATGGAAAACTGGATAGCCACATGCAAATAAATGAAATTGGTTGCCTATTTTATATCACTTACAGAAATGAACTTGAAATGAATTAAAAAGTTAAATTTAAGACCTGAAACCATAAAACTCCTAGAAGAAACTATAGAGAAAAAACTCCTTGACATTGGTGTTCTTAATGATTTTTTAGATATGACACCAAAAGCAAAGCAACAAAAGTAACAACAAAGATTACTACAAACTATAAAAGTTTTTGCATAACAAAGAAAACAATTAAGAAAATGAAATGACATTCTATGAAATAAGGGAAAATATTTGCAAACCATATACCTCATAAGGAGTTACTGTCTAAAATATACAAAGAATTCATACTAATCAATAAAAAGTAACAAAGTAAAAAAAAAATGGAAAAAGGACCCAAATAGAAATTTTTACAAAGAAAATATACAAAAAGCAAGCAGATACACAAAAAATTACTCATCATCAGTCATCAGGAAAATGCAAGTCAAAACCATAATATAATATCACCTTACCTGTTAGGATAACTATTATCAAAAGACAAGAGATTAAATTTTGGTGAAGAAGTGGAGGAAATGAAACCCTGGCACACATTTGATGGGCATGTAAGTAGGCATAGCTATTATGGAAAACAATGTGGAGGTTCATCTAAAAAGTAAAAGTAAAACTGTCATATGCTCCAGTAGTCTCACTTCTAGGTACAGATATGAAGGAAAGAAATTAGCATCTTACAGATACATCTCTACTCCTACATTCATAGCACTTTCTTAACAATAGCCAAGATATGGAAACAATTAAGCTGTCCATCTGTGGATAAATGGATAAAGAAAATGTAGATATTAAACAACAGAATATTATTCAGTCATATAAAGGAACTTTTGCCAGTTGAAACCACATAGGTGAAACTAAAGGAGATTGTACTAAGTGAAACAAACTAGGTAAAGAAATACAATACTATGTAATGTCACTCGTATGTGGAAAAGTTTAACTCACGGGCTGGAGGGAATGAGAAATGGAGGTACAAATTTTCAGGTTATAAGTTCTGAGGACTTAAAGTACAGAATGGTGGCGATAGTAAATAATACTGCAGTGTATATTTAAAATTTGTGGAGAAATGAAATTTTAAGCTCACTACCCCCACAATAAGGTAACTATGTGAAGTGATATATGTGTTAATTAACTTAATAGTGGTAATCATTTCACAATATGTATGCATATCTAATCATCACATTGCATACATTAATATTATAATTTTACTTTTAAAGTACCTCAGTTTTTTAAAATTTGATTTAAAACAATGAGTCAAATAATTCCAAAATGATTAAACAATTTTTTTTCATTTTTTCCAAATCTTATAAGTTATTCTAAGTTTTCTACTAGGTGGGGAAAAAATATTCTCCTTATTCATTTCTTGGAATACCTTGACTAGCAAAGTCTATTATTTAACACGAGAACATTTGATGCATGCCAAAATGTCCACAGTTTATGTGACCTACACCATAAAGTCCTTGAAATTTAATCCTGTCCAAAATGTCCAAGGAGACATTTGTCCTGCATAATTAATACAAATTCCACTCTTCATAGAATTCAAAACCTGACCTGTCTACCTAACCCCTTGTGAAATTACCAACTAGGCTACTAAGGCAGGGAGGGTTATTATTGGCAATATAGTCACAACATAATTCTTGGACCAGTGAAATATGATGGCATTTTTAATGTATTAATCCTGTAAAACAAAAGTGTAAATAAATATCATGTTCTATTTGAACCCAGGGATGTTTGCTTAGCATGGATAGTACCAAATATCAAGGACCTTTGGGTATGGGCCAGATGTCTCTATGAAAGTATTATTGGATGGGTCCAAATATCCTCTAACGTTTATTTTAGCTAAAATTCTCAACCAACACTCAGAATGGGCTGTTAAATAGAACTAGTACAAATTAAGGACTCTAAGAACACCAAACATCAAGTGTTATAATAATTTCAAGATTAAAGACAATCAAGAGGCACAGGGGAAGCAGAAAGAGGCCCGGACATTGAGAGCACCTCCCTGTGTTTCCACACTAGCCAAGTACTTCTCGCCCAGAACGATGAGTGTGGCTCCCACGTCAGAATCTGCGAGATCATCTCACATAGCATGGAGGGTTCAAGATTTGAAATGTCTCCATTTTATACCTCAGAGAGTTTTATAAGTAATCTTTGCCAGTGGTCTCTTGGTGAGAACATTCTGAGGGTCAGTTTAACCATTCGGAGCTCAATTTGACAAGACAGTTAGCATAGTTGGCGTAGGTCACCGGTAGCTTCTCTTCCTAGGGACACGTCCTGGTAAACAGAGTAAGGTGAGTGCAGATCAGCTCTTTGGATTCCTTCCTCTCCGTGTTCATTTGGTGATCAAATCATCAAACTTTAAAGAGAACCCATGATGGGATAATCTATTGGATAATCTATTGTAGAGTCTGCTAAAGTGGAGGCAAAAAGTGACCTGTTTTAAGTTTACAATAAACTATCTTACCAATAACCCTCATAATATTCTCTATTTTTACTTACCAAACAAAATAAGTAGATAGGGAAGCGAAAAATAAGACAGTGGATACAGTTTTAGCAGAAAACAAAAATACAGACAATCATAATAATTGCAAATGGCTCTGGTGATCAACCAAAAATAATAATGACGATAAAGTCTTTGACAGTTTGACTGCTTTGACAGCAGCATGTAGTATGCTAAGAACATTCTTTAAAGAGCAAAGTGGTGTGGAAAGAATTTCTTCTTTCATAAGCAAGAAAAACAAAAGCTGCATTTTATCTTTAAACCCAGAAATCTGCTTAGGAGGAGCCAATTGATAAGATCTGGTAAAAAATTTACAAAGTATTTTAATAAAACTTTTCCCAATTTTATCATTCTCATTATCATCTAGAGTTGAATTTGAGCACTGTTTATACAGCCAAGTAAATTGAAATAGTTAAGATTTGTGGCTAGTTTTTCAAATAATATCTGTGAAATTCAACCTTTCTATGACTATTTGTTTTTGGACCTTAATAACTATAGCAGCTGAGCATATAATGAGTAATATTAAGATATAACAGTTTTAACTTCTTTTCTGTTTATCTTAAAAGGGCATGCTCTAAATTCTGATGTACCTTCTAGCTTAAATATAAAATATGAATTTTGTACTAAAATTCGAAGAAAGTAGTATGTCTCACCCTCAGTAGAGTAAAATTAGAATATTGTTTTTGTGTGATGATAATTTTACTTCCTAATTTTATCAATTTATTCCTTTGATTTTTATTCTACTATAGAATTGGCTTCTTACTGCAGATAAGAATAAAAACAATGCACAAGAGAATAATGTATTTTCTGGAAGAGAAATATATTTTTGAAATATGTTTGTGTTTATATTTGAGTCTTTATTGATATCTAAGGAGACATGAAGATTTTTCTTCTAATATGGGCTATTATTCCTATTAAAGGTATGTTTCCTTCCATGTAGTATGGAATAAAAAGCTATATGTTCATAAAGCCTTTTCAGATTGCCTATGTGAACTAATGATAAAATCAGAAATTGTTTAGTTCCACTGTGTTGGAGTTGCCGCACTGAGTTTTCCTTTTATTGCCTCTTTTTATAGCACCAGAATTTTTCAAACTTGAGTACTGTTTGGTTCTTTCTTATAAGAAAGTAATTATGGACATCCAGTGAAAATAAAGGTGCTTTATTAAGATGATGATTCTATAAATAGCATGTCAATATAACTCCTTGTGGTTATAGTTCTTGTACTTATCAAAAGAAGAAAAATTTACAAGTTATTTACAAGTATCAAAAATCAAATTAAGAAGAATAATAAAAGTGATTGATCATATTGTTTTCCTAAAACCAGCAATTAAATTTTATATTTACTCAGTTCTTATATTTTGACTTCAGTAATAATCAGTGAAAGCAATGCATTTTGAAAGAGAATGGTATACAAGTACAATATGGTATTCATATCAAAATTTTGTTTTTATCTTACATAGTCCTATCACATACAACACCAAAGAAAAACCAGAAATATTAATTTTACTTGTCACTGAGTGTTGTTATTAACACTCATTAATATAAAGATTAGTTTAGTAGTGTAGCATTATGAAAATATGCCCAGTGCCCACTATATCTATTAGTAGAAATTAAAAAAGATAACATGAATTTTTTTACTTTGGATTTGAAAATTTTATGCTTATACAAAACTTTAACATTATTCTGTATCTTGTTTTATGGGTTATTTTGAATTAGGAATACCTGGATACCATGTGCCCTCTAATGACTCAAATATCTTCTCTTTTTCTGTGTTTGAACTTCTGAAAAATATTTCCCATATAACACAATTATGATGCCATTTAGAGGACACTGTAATGCAGTGTGCTGGAACATACTTTCTTTTGGGTTGTCATCATAATGAAATACTATAGAAATGCTATTTTTCTTTTGTAGATGACATGTAAATCTAAGCTAAAAGAAACTTACATTCCACTGTGATACCTTAAGAATACATAAAAAATGATAGCTGATTGTGAAAAGGAATATTAGGATAATTTTACTTACTATCTGAAAAGTAAAAATTCCTTTGTTATTTTAACTTTTTAAATGTTTATATTTTCCATCAGCTTTATAATATTCAGGGATTCAGAATGGTAGAATTTCCCCTCTGCATAAAAGTCCTATATATTCTCCCATAAGTCTACTATAAAAATAACATACAACCAGATAATGTCTTTACAGTGGTGCTTAAACATACAATAAGAATGCTTGGAGCAGTCCTGGTAGCAGTGAGACCACATTATATAACATGTTAACATTAAATTCTATTCAAAATAATAGAAAAATGAGAAATAGAATGTTGCCATTGCATATAATTAGCATCATCTTTGAATTTGTGGCCTAGTGCTGCTTGTTTTAAAATCAAACCAGGTGGAAACTTCCATTATGCCACTTGGAAACATTGTGACCTTGAGGAATTCCCTTAAGCAACTGGAAGCTCAATTTATTCACACATAAAATATGATAGTACCACCTATATAATATGATTATCTTGAAAAGGAAAATGGTTAATAACTATATCTACTTAACACAGGGTTCTACATGACCTGGAATAGGCATTTATTAAAAATGTTATTGCCATTATTAGAAATAGAATATGTGTTCAGTCTTCTGGGAAAAATTAGCATCCATTCCTTTCTTTGGTTAATGGGGAGGGGGAGATAAAAGTGGGAAAAATAGACATGCTTTGTCACTATTATATAAATAACTTTCATAACAATTCTGTGCAGTTATTAGTTTAGACCCAGGGAGTAATTTTCCCAGGGAGGCAATCTATACGGTAAGCCCATAGAACTCGTGCAGGCCATAATGTAGTTCTACACGATACATAATGTAGAAATTATGCATGACTGGGTGAAAAATAGTAGGAAAAGAATACTCTTACAATATTATCAATTAAACAAAACAGAAAAAATAAAATAAAAAGTTCTTTCAACTGAATTTTTTAGTTTATTAAAAACATTTCATTAAAAAATGAAGGAATGAACACCCAAATTTTATGTAGAAATTCTAAGGGCACTTTATGGCATTTTCAGAGCCTTTAGAGAGATTACCTTACTCATTTAAGCTAATTTGACCCTATTTTGCTGTGTTTTTCCTTTCTAAATTTTTCTACTTCAAATATAATTAAGACATAAGAGGAAAAACGAAAATGAATATCGAGAAAACTCTTTCTTGTTATTGGAAGAGATATTGAGTTCAGAACAGGAAAGAAAAAAATGGCAGGTTTATTGAAAAGGGGAGTAGATATTTATTGGGAAAAGAAAGGGGTCAGAGAGAGAAAGACTGAAAGGAAGAAAAGAAGTGCAAAGGAAAAATGGAAAAGGAAGAGAGGAATAAAACTTGAACAATTATACCCAATGTGAGATATGGGAAAAATAAAGAAAATGGATCCATGTCATAAAGATCTGATTGTAATATGAAGCAACCTGTTGCCAGTGTGACTGATATCTTATAATTTCTAAAAATGTTCAATAATTTTGATTCTATAAAAAATACGAATGCACCAGAAATTAGTGATGTTTCTTAGATATATCACAGCAATGTGGTCACAGGGCAAACTGCTACGAAGAAGTCTGGATTTAGGAGAAAGCTAAGAATCATTGCCTGGGAGCAGAAGCTCTGGAATCATACACTGGCAGAAACACTTATACTTCACTTTTGACAAATTCCTGGAGACAGAGTGGAAAACTCTGGGGTCCCAGGGTAAGGGTCCCATAAACGTGTGGGTCTACCTACAGGAAACTCACTGGGTTCTTAATGTGACAAACCTACAAAAATCCTCTCATGTTTCCTATTTTGGAGAGGTGAGTGGTGGAATGTAAACATTGAAAAATATATCAAGAGCATTCTATGTACCAAAGTGTTGGTCTATAAGCAAAACTAATTTTACCAAGCCTTACTTAACTGGGAAAGGGGATATTAGCCATCTTTATCCCTTCTAGCTTTTCCATCTCACCTAAAATGAAGGGAAAAAAGCTAAGAAACACTTCTTATTGTCACAGTTGCAAACACTTAAACCTAAGAATGAAATTTACTCATAAGATTATAGGAAAATTCCTCTCTCCCACACCTTATAACATCAACAGAGTTCCAATATAGTAAGAGTGGATTATAGCAGAAAGAGCTGCATTACAGACAATAGTTAAGAAAAAGTTCTTAGAGAAGCCCAAGGTTAACAGGGAGAAAAAAAATCCAATAACATTGTGGGAAACAGGGG